>JAVQJL010070142.1:0-12014 GCA_036024295.1 Nannoperca obscura
ATATATATATATATATATATATATAATCCCCAGGGTAGATTTAGTTGATTTTATTGTTACTGAAAACTGATCTCTGACAACTTAATGGGCATTATTTGGTACAAAACAACACGCACACACACACACACACACACACACACACACACAGTGGGTTACAGGTTGTGGTTGGTGGATGGCACAGTGCTGTCTTTGCCTCGTGCCATTCATGAATGAATGGATAATTCCCAGTGGCTGCCAGTTCGATGGGATGCAGTAACTATGTGTGCATAATGAGAAATGATTCAATCATTCAGCACCTGAATGAGAGCAGGAAAGTGGTCAGTATGCTGATGCACAGTTATCTTGGAACAAGATACCAATAAAGCGAGATTATGTAACCTTTGCTCAATAACTTTAGCCAGAAGTGTCAGTTGCAACATAATGGTTCAGCAAAAACAAATAAGGGAAGAACGTACGAAGAACGTACTCAGTAATGTCAGTTATACAGCAATATCTATCTAAAGTTTGCTAACATTAGCCACCATAAGCTACTGGTCATACCAGACCAAGGAAAGCTGTAGCAGCAAGACGTCTGCATGTAGTTGCATTATAGTGCTTACAAATTCACCTTTTAACTTGTGATGGGGGAAACTGTGTTATTTCATCTTACAAAAGTGATCTCTCTTTAACAGACACCATTAGCATTGTAACTAGCAGTCAATCTTATCTACCTTAAAGTTCATTCAAAGTTATTCAGGAAGGACTGAGCTGTTCATAAATTTGTTTCTGATTTGTTCTTGAATTTGAGTCACCTATAAAATGTCTCTGCTAATGCTGATTAAGTAAAGCTTAGAGTGACAAACGCTCTGCCACGACAATTAAAAACTTGAGCCTGATAACTTGAATGAAGTGAGATTTTTTTAATTTTCACTGTACAGAGGATTTAGGTAATGTGAGCCTAAATAAAAGCCTGTGGGCACAAGTGATGCCAATGCAGTAAAAGTGTAACAGCAGTAAGGGTAAAGAAGAGTCTTAAAGTCAGCAAACTGACGCCATAATTCCAGTTACAATGCAATATGTAGTTTTGTAAGGGTAGCTAATGGTAACGACTGTGTATTTCTGGTCATACTAAAGCACATAAGGCTGTATCAGCATGAATTTGACCCTTTCATTAGAAGGGGAAGAATGAACTTGCGTTATCTTAAAAGTCACAGAGTTCCGCTTAAAAACAAGGCCTTTCCTCTGATGCAAATTTCAGGTAAAACTTTCCTCCTTGTTTTTGCTTCACTGCATTTTTTTCTACATGGCAGTAAATGACTGCGGTAAAGAAAGCCATTATTTGAGTTTGCATGGTCAAACCAGCTGCCCCTGTGTTTGAAGTGCGCAATTCGTCTAACATTGATTTGTTCTAAGGTTTCTTACCCCACATCAAAGCTAATTATTGTTCTCTGGAAGACACTGTTATTTTGCACTGAACACACATTCTGTTCCTCAGTCTAAAGTAATAGAAATGAAAGCCCACGCCATCCTTTACTTTTAAATCCGGAAGTATTTATTGGGATTTACGTTAGCTTTATAATAGATTATAAGAAACCTCCTTTTGATTCAATGCTCATTCGCTTCATTGCAGGGAAAGTATTTCTGTAACATCTGTTCCATATTATATTGAAAGTCACTTCGAACAGCTCCCCAGACCCGTTTCATTGGCAGTCATTTACTGCTGTGTTGAAAAAAACACAATCCATGCGCACGGATTACAAAACCATGAGCACAGATTACAAACTTTCTTTTTTTACCATATGACCCCAGAGGGGCTCCGTATTTTTCATAATCCATCCAAAAATGCTGTTGATGTTGGGAATATGATCAATTCGGACATAATTTAAAGTAAATCAAAGCTGAACTCTGCTATTGCTCTCAACCTGATGCTGCGTTGTTGCTGCCAGATCAGACAAAAGATACTGCATTATAAACACATGTGCCTAATGGTTAAGGTATTGGTATTGGTATTTGTTGTATCATACCTCCCTCTCTCTCCCCCATTCTTCCTGTCTCTCTCTAAAATAAAAAAGCCTCTTGCTCAAACCATCAGAATAAGGGCAGTTTTCAGTTTGGCAGCTTAAGACAATTATTTTATATTTATTATAGTTATAGTATGTGTTATTTTAAAGCTTCAGGCTGTTCCTGTGTTTAATTCATATTGCATCCACATTTGATTTTATTCCTGTTATTGCTATCCAAATAACAGTAATGTAAAAAAGAAAAATAGAATGCAGAATGTAAAATGTTATTGTTAATGAAAATCTGGTCATAATCCGGTCATTTTAACTTAAGCTCCATTCAGCTGCATGCGTGACCTTACGTTCTTGAAACACGTTCTGTAGCTAGCACTAGCACCATAGAGTGCAAAGGATTGAGGACAAGGTTACATTAGCATCGCAACACATGAGATCAGAGTTATGGACAGGAAACACATAAACAGGAAATAGTATTGGGCTCAAAAAAAAAAAGATGAGTGTGCAACTGACACAGTTCTGCAAAAGATTGGAATTCTTTTGTATATTTAGACATTAAGTACACATTAATTAACATAGTAATTAACAAGCGTTTAAAAAGATAGAAACTAAACATTTTTCCTTTTTCCTAAATTTGTATGGCTGAATAATTTGGCATCTGTGTGTATGTGATAGCAATAATTACAGAGAGAGAAACCAAGATAAGAGGTGGAAAGAAGCAGATAGATGAGTGATGGATATAGATACAGGAAGAGGGATGAAAGAGGGAGGAGAGAAGGAGGAGCTACAACATTAGGAGATATGCCTCAGATTATCAACCGGTGTCAGATGCTCTAGTGGCAGATAAAAAGGAGGAGTGGATAAAAGCGAGACAGGAGGAGAGACAGAGAGAAAAAGGACGCCTCTGTGCATGCAAGCTGGGCTGCAAAGATGACTGATGCGAAAAGCGTATCATCCGTGGAGGTGCCAGAGGGGAAGTTAATAAAGAAGGTCAGTGGATGTACATCCAAAATATGAGTTGTCTGTGGGCTAAATCCTGCCGCTGGTGCTCCTACAAACTCCACATGATGTGCTGTGGCTGCCCAGTGCTTGTCTTCTCAGGCCTGGTTGGCATAGACACACATGGGCACACTGTTTACTTGTTTACAACTTTCAAACTTATTTACTGTTCATCTTTTTGTTTTTTAAATGCAATATATTTTAGAGCAATACTACGTGTGTAAAACCGACCATTTCCATGAATTAAATTGTTCTTCTACCAATTCAGGAAGTTGTGTGTGTCTGCTGTCAGTCCACCTGTGCTGCTTCAGCTTATCTATATATCTATATATATATATATATATATATATATATATATATATATGCGATGAGTTTGTTATATTTCAGTTCATTAATTCATAATATCTCCTGCATGAGTAGTGACCTCTCACTCCGTTCTCTTTCTCCTGCTGTCCATCCTCTTTTTGGTGTGGAACAACCTTCCCATTTCAACCTCTTTGTTCGTCCTCCAATCTCCAGGGTTCCATCAAGAAGAAGATTGAATCACTCAGGCGATGGAGTTCAGCTAGTATAAAGAGGCCTCCAAAGCCTAAGGCCAAGACCTTGAGTCTGTCTTCCCCCGTTGGAGACCTCGATAACCTCTGGCTGCAGGAGGGAGAGAGGAGAAATCTGCGGCCCATCGTCGACTCGGTCTTCGGACAGGTAGGACACTGAAGTGGACATTACATGGACCTATAATGTCTTGACAATATTCCCATGACCTCACTGTGGTCATGATCCAAAAACAGGATTATTTTTTGTTTTCAAGTCAAGATCATGTTAAGAACGAGGAGATGAACGCATAATTAGATTTCTCTCTGAGGCTGAGCCCTTCTCTTCTCATGTAGTCCCATCACCTGATAGAGACAGACCACAGGCGGAAGGCATGTAGGCTCACAGGGAAAGACGGTGTCCAAGTCAGAGAGAGAAACAGCAGAAAGAGGAAGCTAATTCTAAGTGAGAGTCAGACAACTGAGTGGTCACAAGGAGAAACTGATCAGTCTCAGAGCAGATCATCAGCCTCACAGACTGATTTTACACCCCGACCTATGACCTCCCATAGGACATGTGAGCGTACTGAACACAGAAACAGCTGGGACAGCCAGAGTGGACACAACAGAAATAAATGTCTTCTTTTTAGTTTTTTAAAAAAGAAGTTCACTACTCTGCCAGAGCTATAAGTATTTTTAACTATAAAACTATAGGTTTGGAGGCAAAGTCAATAATTAAAATGGACAGATCACCAGATTGGGCATTGATGACTTAATGTACTGTGTTTGTGTCGTGTTTGCAGCGTCTTATGTGAATCAGTTGTCCAGCCCGTGCATATACTTAAAAAAGTGTTACTTTATGTTGACCACTTGGTGCTTGTGTGTATGTGTACAGGTGTACAAGCATGCAGGTGTGTAAAATGTCTGAATGTGTGTGTTCAGATGGACTCTGTCAGACCTTGATCTGTTCAGACTTGCTTGTAAAGCAGCCTGAAGGGAAGGTGTTTTCTTTTTTTTACTTTAACTGCTTGTGTGCTGAATCTATACTTTCTGTTGTCACTGGATTGGTCTGGATTTTAGTTGCATAGCTGACTCACCACCACCTGTGGCTATACAGTTCCTGGACTTTTGTGGTTTCATTGGAGCGAGCAAACAAAGTAAAATATATTTTTTCATTTTGAGATTAACTGATTTAACTCCAAATTAATTAATGTTTGGAGTTTGGTGTCTATTTTTAGCCTTTACAAAACTAATTAGCACAAGAACAAAAGTGTAAAAAAATTGATTAAACATTGTGTTTATCTGTTCTAACAAAAGCTGCAATTATTAGCATGTCTGGCTAACTAGTTTACTACCTACAGTAGTAATCGGTTACTTCCCGACCCAGTCGTGGATGCAAGCCTTTTCTCTTGTGAGGTGAAAAGTGACATTTTTGATAATACAACAAATCAAAATTTGATTTAGTTTGTGGTGGTAATCTGGAAATAAAGAGTCTCTGAATCACCAAAGTCTTTTGAGCTTTCTGCAGAAAGGTCCCGTTGATGTGCACTCAAGGAGTGTCACAGTCAGAGAGAGACAGGAAGAACCTTGTTACACTGTCTTATTGCAGGCAAGTCTGTGAGTGTAGCAAAACCCAAAACAAGTCAGCAGTCAGATAAGGAATCCCATAACAGAATGAATTCCCTTGAGAGAGCAATGGCAGACATAAAAACAGTAAATGATCAGGAGACATAATATAATCAACATTATATGGATTAATATGGATATAGGGTAAATTTCCATCACACATGACATTCTTATTTTAGGAGTAATGAAAACAAACTAAACTTTCATCTAGCGCCAACATAAAAAATTTAAAAATGTAATTTGTCAGATAGTTTGATTAATGACTAAGTACTTCCGAAACTAGTGACAGCCTCAGCTGAAGTTGTATTTGCTACTTAGCAAATGTTACCATGCTAACTCACTAAAATAAGATTGGGAACATTGCTGTTGTGAGAATGTTAGAAAGGTGACCGCTAGCATTTAGCTTAAAGCACAGCTGTGCTTATACACAGCCTAATAGAGTCCTTAGCATGGCTGAAAACCTGTACTCTAGTTTTAGCTAGTTTTATGACAATGCTGCCCATTCCTGGTCCTGGAGAGCCACAGTTCTGCATATGATCCATCTCTCTCTATCCTGCCTGTACCTAATTAGCCTCTTGGCATGGGTAGAGCAGGAAAATACAGTGCTCAGGCTCTCCAAAGTGGGAACCATTGGCTTTCCTTACCCCTAAAGAAGGAACACCAAACTTGGAGAGACATGGTTTTCACTGGACGTCAGTGAAATCACTGTTGATAATTAACTACAGAGACTGTGTTGCAGTGATTATACTTAAGCAAGTACATTGTTCATTTAATGAATTGTCCTTTTACTTACGGTTATTTCCAGAGGACATTCTGCATGCGTAGTAGCATGGTGCATATGTTTCTGTGTGAAAAAGAAGCAAATAAGTCAGTCTAACGTGCTCTCCCTTGTTAAAACATTTACGTACTTTGCACTTGCACTTGACATATGCAGGAATCACGTCTGTGAAAGCATTGACACACACATTTCTCCATCTGTGCCCTGCCCTTGCCAGACATCTTGTGGCCTGTAGGGCAGCAGCAGGGTGTGGTCTGCCCTCGAGGCACCAGAGGGGTGCCCTCTCGCCTCAAGGCTCTCAGCAGGCCCAGCTGCGCCATGGATGGTCTCTGCCCCCGGGTACCAAGAAAGTGCGTCGCTCTCCTTTGATTTCACACACTTGAGGCATTAGCCAGCAAAGGTTTTCTTGATAACCTCTTGCTGACAAACAGATACAAGCTAGAAAGGCCTTCCAGATACCATCTGTGCACGCTTCACTTACTACACTATTGCTCTCTAAAACAAAAAGCACTCTGCAGTCATTTTGTAATATTTGTAACGGCATGTGAAATAATAATAACATTTACGGAAAAGTAAAGGAATATATTAATCTTCCATTGCCCATAGCTTGTTGTTTGATGTTGTTGGTTTGGTTTTTTTCTGTAAGAAAGTTGCTGCATGTACTTTGCATCTCCACACTTTTGCATGAACTTTTCTGAATAGCAGTCCTTTCTCTGCTCAACAATTTGCTTCGCTCCTGTGTTCCTCTCCCAAATAATGCTCAACACACCTAAGACTATAATCAACTTAGCAAGCATATTCCTCAATGCATTCACACTGTGAGACCTTTTTCTTTCCTTCCTTTTTTATGGCTGAGTGACAGCTGTGGCCGCAAATTTTATGTTTTCAGGTTGTCCGTCTGTCCATGCGGCGTACGTTCTTGTAAACGCAATATCTCAGGAACGCTTTGAGGAAATTTCTTCCAATTTTGACCATAACTCAAGAACTGATGACCATCTTTCACAGTTGGTCAGACTCTGAAGAGGTGACCTCAAAATAGGTTTTTAGCCATCATTTTAGAATGAATTGGGTGATTCCAGATCTCCAGATGCATGTAGTTTTAGGAGCATGTAGGAGAATTTTCTATCAGCTCCTAAATCGCAGTTACAGAATGTATCTAATTTTCTCTAGTAGAGGATTTCTACAACTAGTGTAAATGTATCTGTAATATGTCTGAGTCAGAAATAAGTATGGACTAACTGTCTGAGCCGTGTCTGCTGCGGCTGACCTTGAATAAAAGGCAGATGAGGACCTTTGACTATTTTATTTGAGAACCCCTGGTTATATCTTTTTTCAATTCCTTCCAAGCATTCACTTCATCTATTATATGAGTCTGGTCAGACATGGATGTAAACTGCAACTTGACTGGTTGGTGGAGGCATACAACCAAAATGGGCTAATTCTATTTTCTTTTTCTTTTGGGCATATACATGTTTTCTGTTGTTAAATCTTAAGTCATAATGATTCTTAAAAAGAGAGGAATGTGGGGTGTGTTCAGTGGAAGGTGAGTGAATGAGTCAGAAACCTAAATTAGATTATATTTCACAATTCAATGAATGCAGTAATAAATGAATCACTCTGTAATGTCTGTCTCGGAATTTGATCATGATGTAAAAGTACAATAGTAGTTACTTTCTTTGCATTACATCTTTTAAATTATTTGTGAGAAAATACAGAAGGTTCTCAGTGTCCAACCAATCTGATTTGAGTATTAAACAGAGCCACTGGAAAATCAGAGGTGTGCTCGAAGCCTCAGCAGCTGTTGCTATAGAGACTGAGAAGTTGTGGGCAGAAGTTTCTTTTGGATTCCTTACTGGTGCTGTCTTATTGGATCCTCTGTTTTCTTTAGCCGTTGGTTCCCTCTCTGATGATAAAAAATACAAGCCACCACACACACACACACACACACACACACACACACACACACACATAGAATATACTCTCCTGAGGTTTTGGCCTTGCAGTGCCAACTAAAGAAATAGTCAAAATCAAGACATTTCACTGACTAGCACGAGTCCAGATATAATATAATGCAATGCATTAGTAAATAATTTGTAACATTTTATTTGCTGCAAAATGAACATTTAACTAACATTTAAAGCACAGAAAATCAGATAACTAATGACTTTCCAATTAATATTAACTTTATGCTGTTTATAATGTCCAAGAAAAAGTCATTTTGAACCCTTGTATTCATAATATTCACTCCAGGCAATGCAAATAATAGGTAGGGAAGGTAAGAAATAGAACATTTTAAAAAAGTATAATGTCTTCATTGTTGCTAATGTGATATATTAGGCTGTGCAGTAAAATGGAATAGGTTGGTGGGATATAGTTACGATCAGGATTTAAATCAAATCCTTCAGATTTGATAAAAAGCAGACACAGTTGTGGAGCAGTGCTGTCCGGGGCTGTAGAGAGCTGTTTGCCTCCACCCACACCTTCCTTACCTGCATTGTTAAATCAGGAGGACAGAAGAGAAGAAATAACTAAAATAGACCTCAACCACATTCTCTAGATATGTTAACACATTGTTTTGCCCTCCTTCTATACTGTTCATCTTGGAAGTACAACCCCCAAGATAACAGTCAAGTGCAGTTTTATATGATTAGCTAGTTGTGGGGTTAACTAGACCCCCCTAAATCACATTTGATTGGATTTATTTGTTCAATATGACATTAATGTTTTATAGGAAAACAGAGGGATTTTGATACACACATTTAGCACAAGCTGAAAAGCTACAAAAAGGAACAGGACTATATATTTTATTCCACTGTCTTTAAGACATGCCTGTCAGAGTTTAAATAAGAACAATGGCACCTGCATTCAGCACAGTTTCAGGTTTAACTCTTTTAAAGACACTTTCCTATAAATGCTATATTGGGTCTCCCTTTAAATATGTTAGCAAATTATTAACAGTGTAAAATAATTATAACATGATTTTCACATCCAGGCAGAGACAGAAGCAATCTATTTCAGGTTAGCAGATTGAGACTGACAGATTACTGATTAACACTATTACATCTTAAATTAAACAATAATAAAGTAGATGAACAATTCCATGGTTATGCCATAGTTTTAGACAATTCATATGAACTGTGAATCATGGCAATATGATCTTTTTAACCTTATTACAGTTTTAAACTTCTTACAGATCATGAATTTACAACATTTGTCAACTTCCTACAAATGCAAGTGTACTACTACACTTACTTTACAGCTAACGTCTGTACAGTTTGTAGAATACATTGTATATTTAGCATAAATTAACACCCTCAATCCCACTCCCATGTATATACATGGTCACCATAAGTAGACAAAGTAGAATTACAGTCAGTCGGGAAACACTGTTGCCTGGGTTTATGGATCTTTTGAAACAAGAGGAGGAAACTCGACTGATACTCTCTGTGGCTTTTTAATCTGTAGGTATTGATTTTTTATGTTTTACTGACCAAAGTGCATTCATTTCTTTTTTGTATTATATACTTTCAGGTGAATGTTACTAGTGTCTTGTAGTGAACACAGACCACAAAGAAGGCAAGATGTAATTACAACAGCAACTCTACTACAACTCCTTTTTCATGAAGATTGCGAACCACTCCAACTCGAGAGGATTCTGGGCTTTTGAATCGGATGTGAGAAGACATGAAGGCTCAGAAAATTCTAAGAAATGTTGTGGTCCATTTCCACTCCAAATATATATCCTTTTCAGAATGGCTCTGTGAACATCAGTCAAGAAAAATCCTGGGAGCTATAGTGGTGTTGGTCTAAAGTAGGGCAGTATGTGCAACTGGGAGTAAATGTGTTCTTAGCCTATCCCACTCTGAAGTATTTGCGCTGAAGTGGAATACAGAACACATCTATCAGAAAACACTCAGCCAGATCCATAGCCCAAGGCAGCGCAGTCTAAAACTACAAAACACAGCCATATTCCTGCCGGCTCAGTAATAATTTCTTTGATGGTATATACAGTAAGTACAGTTACATAAAATATGCTTATTTTCTGCTAAAGCTTGGCTTTCATAATTCACATTCATAGTGATTAAGAAATGTTTCCCTAATTATATTCTGACTCCAGCTTTTGAATATGAAAATTTCTGCAAATGACCACAGTTTAAATATTAATACATCAATAGCAACATTAAATCCAGAGAAACTTCTGACTGTATTTTATTTAAAGCTAAAAGAATGGGTTAATTGAGCTATTTGTATCTTGTAATTACAGTAAAGTATAGTGGATGTAAGAATGTCACTACTCGTATCAGACACCATCAGCTCTCTGCTGTATTTTAGCAACAAAGGTAGAGAAGAAGAAAAGTAAATCCTGTGAGGGTTTTTTATGAGGTGGAATACTATTGAGAGACAATGTGCATGTACAAAAGTAGATTTATCGAAAGACTTAGCCACAGTGAAATTGTAAACGTTTTTTGGGGGAAAAATTGAGTGAAGAGTAAAAGAGAGATCATAGGTTTTCTCGAATTGCAGAGACATACCAGTGACAGTGAAGAAAGAGGAAATAGGATTTTGGGGAGGCGCTCCAATTTCACACTATCAAATTAAAGTGTCCATGTATCTGAGGATGGATGAGTGATATTCCTGCTAGGTGATAGGTGGTCTGCAATTCCCATGAATAATTTTAGTGTGTCACTGTGGGCGGTCCTTCTAAAGGAGATTATGTAGGCAGGGGGCCGGGTAATGATAGATATACCAGGTTTCCCTTTCATCCCCCTCTTCACCCTACCATGGGTTAAAAGACAATCCTAAAGGTAGGTGATGGAGAAAGCTAGTGACTGGCTCTGTACATTTATTTTATTTAATCTTTAGAAATCTTCTTTATCAGAATTTTCCCTGCACTTTAATTCCGGCCATCATTCTGGTTAATTTGCTATGGAGATTGTGGTTTTGGGGGTCAAGTTAGGAGCATTCAGGCGTTTCTGAGACACCTAATTTGATACTTACATTCACAATCAAGATCAATAAGCCTTGCTGTTGGAAAAGAAAATAGTCTGAAACATCCTTGGCACCACAGAGAACTCCTACACGGCTTCACACTATCGCTTGCAGCCAAGGTGGCAGCTATGGTGACAGGGGCTAAGAGGGGAGCCTGTCATTTGAACAGAGAGGCTGGAGGGAGACGACACAGGGAGCAGGGACTCAATAAATTGTGAGAGGGAGCCGACAGGAAAAATAAAATGAAATAGGGGTGTGAGAGGCGAAGTGGTGGTTTAGAGGAGAACAGACAGATTAGTAAAATAAGTAGTCAGTTTAGTTTTATGTTTCCTTTCAACGTCCCAACATTGTAGTGCGTACTGTATATACATGTAAATCAATATGTGAGCAGAAATATGTGCACACCAGTCAGACATCCATCCCACAGTAACCGTGATCTTCCTCTCTCCTCCACCCTGCTCTGTTTCTCCCCCAAGGCTGAGGGTAGATTTGTGACTGACGGACAGCCACGGACAGCTCGGTTAGACACACCACACTCAAGGGAGTCCACCAAGACTGAGACGGAGAAGAGGGGGATAGAGGACTATGTTGATGGAGACGGGAAGCTGAGGAAAGGAGTTTCAGACTACGAGTGAAAAACAGGCCAAATGAAGCAAACACATTCTGCAAGATGATTAATACTGAATTTGTTACTTCTCTTTTATTCCCTGTTGACTAGGTTTACGCACCACGTCAAAGTCATATTTTAAACTCTTCTCTGTGACAAACACTACATTAAGACTAATTCAGCATTGGTCAGGAGACTATTCAACACTCACAGTTAAATCTTGAAGGCAAGAATCGCTCCCTGAAAGGAATCAATATCTAACATTGAGGTATCAAAAGGCTGCACTTTGATTTAACTGAACTTCTGTTTCTGTCTTTGAGCTTTTCATGTTTTCATGTGTGTGTTTGTTTGTAAGTGTGCCGGACTTTATTGTGTATATACACTACCGTTCAAAAGTTTGGGGTCACCCAAACAATTTTGTGTTTTCCATGAAAAGTCACACTTATTCACCACCATACGTTGTGAAATGAATAGAAAATAGAGTCAAGACA
>JAVQJL010070149.1:0-14370 GCA_036024295.1 Nannoperca obscura
TTTGGGATCTGACCGGATGTAACGGTGACATGCTTGCGAGGACCCGCGGCCCATGATTTAAATTAAGTGTGAGACTGAGGTGGCATAGTACAAACCCCCCAAAAACCAACAGACGGAGCGGCATCCCGGTGCCGGACTCCGCAGCCGATGCTAGCTGCTGTGGTCGGTGTTCGGCCGGGGACGCCGGCAGCCCGGTGTCGGCGTCCCGGCCGGTGCTAGCTGCAGTCGTCGGTGGAGGTGGATAGCTAAGACGCCTGGCACCGGGATGCCAGGCGTCTTATCCATCCACCTCAGCGGGTGCTAGCAGCTGCCATGCGCAGTAATCGAGAGTGGACGAGGGATGATTACGTAGGGTATTTATACGGAAATGGCGTAGTGACGTGGTTGACGTAATGGGGGGGGTGTTCCTGCTCCCGAAATTCCGCTAAATAGCAACAATTATCAAAATACATTTCTCAGATGTGAGTATATGCTGGTTTCTGAGAAACTGTGATGGACCCTTTTCATAATTGCCTGTTCTTTGATCAATCAAACATCATCACATACATAGTAATAATGTAAATAAAATAATTAGTTGCAGCCCTTTGTGCAACCACCCCATTCACAAACTGAGGTTACAGGCCATTTAAGAGTATTAGTTAACCACCTACTCCTTATGATATAATGATATTATTGGTTTGAACTGTACAGCCAGTTCGATTTTTGAGACTGCTCCAATTGACGTATTTAGCAATTTATCCTAGCAGTTTACGTTATTTTATGCACCACTTGCATCAATGTGCTGTAGCTAATGGGGTATGCACCATGTGCCAGGCAAACTGAAACTTTTTTAAAAAAGATTGGAAACATTATATTTTTGAAAAAAAGATCAGGATTTTACATCATAATCTCTATTTCAGTCAGTGCTAACTGTAGTAGTACAGTATAGCACATGCTTCTATCCCCTATTGCGGCCGTTCCACTGCAGGTTAATCAGTGCATTGTCACAGACAAATGGTGAAGATGAGACAGGCCCACTTGTAAAGAAAAAACATTCAATCTCTTCATATTGTGACTCTTTTGAGCGCCCCTTTAGCGAGAGCTTATATCTTAAACTGTCTGCTCAATAACTCAATTCTACTCTTATCTCGGGCACAAGGAAGAGATTTAGAGTGCGGCAGGAGAGCTTTCTCTCATTCGCCATAGGATGTATCCCACAGGCCAGACTGTAAAGCAATACAGAGGACCCCCATCAATGATGTCTTTGAGAGATTACCATAAAGATGAGCTCTTATAACATGGCACAGCATGTGACAATGGATGGTTTATTGTTTATTGACAAGGTGGTGGTGACAAATTGTTCCACAGATAGGACTACATGGGGTGCTTATAAATGGAAGAGATGGGTCTATTTGCTACATTGATTTCTGTTATACTTTTGCTATAAATACAGCCTGGTCTGGTTTCAGCAATTACTGGAATAAAGGAAAGAGGGTACAGGAGAAAACATTGCTGTGATGTCAATACTGGCCTTTTATAATATCAAAATGTTCCTGTGTTTTGCTTATTCTGTGGATAGTAACTTAAAACTGCAGTGGATAAAATTAATGGGATAGTGTTACTTCAGCAATAATGGAAGTACATGTGTAGCAATGTTTGCTGGCAAAGGTCATGTGAGATTATGTGTCATGATTTCGGAAACAGTGGCAGCCTGACTTTCTCTTCTATTCTCATTTTGAAGTACAATATATTGACACCCATCTGTGCAATGAGACAGCAGAGGTAGAAAGTGTGACTCCATCCTGCAGGAAGAAGGAGTGGGAAGTGTTGTTTCGGTGTTCAATGTACATATTTTTCAAGGCATCTTTGACTTTGAAGCAGTATTAGGTGGGTTGATGGCTTGGTTTATGCAATACTGCTACACATACAATACACTGTTTTTCCCTCATGCACAACCATGTAGGCTCTAAACAGTTCAGACTATAAATCCCCCAGCAGTGCCTTTTACAAGCACGGTGAATGTTAGCGAGCACCATCAGTTGTGAATCATTTTGCTGCGGTCTGGTCTTTTAACTAAGCTAGTTGTTCTCAACACTTTTGTCTTATGAGCCCTTAAAATTAAGTAATGTCAATTAATACCCTTTTTTGTGTAGCAAACTATGCATTGCCTTATTTCCTTTCCTGTCAACATCTTCTTTCTTCTGACCCCTTTCTCAAAAACATGTTTTGGGATTGATATTTGGTATCAAATATTAGTATCAAACTTCTAAATGTGTATAGAAAAATAATTTAATAATTCCAGCTCAAGAGATTTCTTCTCTCATGAGGAAACAAAGCGCCACTTCAGACAGGACACAATGATGTGATTAGGTATTCTTGGGAAAAAAAAACATGTTTACACTAATCCATCCTGACTCTAGTTATTTGTGCTCTGATTTTTCTCAGTTCTTCTTTCATTTGAAGTTTTCTGTTCCTCGCCCTCTTCTCAATTTATTCCCCCATTTATTTATTTATTTCCTCAATTTCCCTTGCATTTATATGTCTGGAATTTGTATGAGACACATTATTTGCATTAGTGGCTGTGCAGAATAAAAATTGAACTCCATTTTCTGGCTGGTGTGCCCTTGTTTGTTCCCTGCCCTTTATTTCTTTTGCTCCCTACATTATTTGGCCAACTTGTTTGTTGTCATACCCAGTTTGTTCAACTCTGTGTTTGTCTGCCTTTGTATTTGTCTTAATGTTTACAGAGAGCAAAGATGTATTTGTTCTCTCTTGTTTGCTTTTGCTGTTTAGTGAGTAGGTTTTTCTACTGCACTTGTAGAGACCAAACCTGAGAGAGGAGCTTTGCATCCCCCAACATGTTCACCTGCTCATATTTTATATGGAGCTCCACTGAGAGGCACGTTTCCTGAGGAAATATATTAATCATAGCTCTTCTATGTGTTAGTGGACACTAACACCAAAACATGTGGAGTATAATGTAACTCAATACAATAGTTCTTCATTAAGTATTGCTTTTAAGCCTATATATTTTTCCTGAATATTGTGACAGTGTTTATCCATCACTTTAGGCTTATCAGTCATGGTAGTGTGTTGCTAAATTGCAGCATAATGCAGGGTGTGCTGGTATTGCAGGAGTGGGGCAACAATTTTATTATGCCTCACAAAGGTGATATTTATTGCAGGACTATTACTACTTTTTTCCACCTTCTGTTACTTTATAGTAACTTTGGTATTTAATATCTAACACATGTTGTCTTGAAGGCTGAAACTAATGATTCTTTTATTATTCAATTTTCAATTAATTAAATACTTAATTAATGTTTAACATACACAAAATACAAATATTATTTATTTTATTTTATTTATTTTTTTAATTATTATTCCAAACTAGAGAACATAATGATTTGTATTTAGAGAGCTGTGTGTGCACTGAGTTGTTTATGATGTCCCAGCCCCCTGTGGAGACACAAACGTACTAAATACTAAGCAAAAGGTTGGTATGCGAGCAATAAAACCAAAGAGAAGGCTTGTCCTCTTCTGATCCAACAAAGGGGTCATGTTTGTATAATAACGTCATTGCCATCATATGAAGACAGAAATGCCAGGCCTCTCTGGTAATAAGAGAAAGCTCTGAGGTGGCAATGACCAGTCTGACATCCACCATACTTCCCTGACCTTTGACTTTATGCAATCTTTCCATGTCCAAGCACACATTATCTGGGTCATGCAAATACAAATGTCAAGTATTTCCGCATGAGAATGGTTGTGATTTGGACCCTGGGGGCAAACAGGGCCCCTTCTTTGCTTTTTCCCTCACTTTCTGATTTCTCATTCCCTCTTTTCTTCATCCCTCTGTATTTCTCATGACTTCCTCCCTTTCCCTCTCCTCCACCTCTTCTTCCCCTTTTTTTCTGTATCTCTCTCTCTCCTCGTGTCTGCACTGTGGCACACAGGACCTGTCCATTTGTTTGTAGAGAGCATTGTGGTAATATCGTGTGGCAGTTACTGAGGACGATGGCCGCTGGGTGTTTTGTGATGTAATGATCCCTGCCATTGCCTATTGACCCCCTCCGGTCAGTTAAGGGGAAAGGGGGATCGAAGGTAACGGGCCAAGTACAAACATGCATAAGGAGGAGCAGTGCTGGGAAACTGTATTCAAATGGAGCAAGCCTGTGACTGTTGCCTGCTCAGATATTGAACAGGAAAATTAGCTTCTAAATTGAAGTACACAGGCCCTCCCTTTCCTCAACAGCTACTGCTGAGGTGCACTTGGACAAAGCACTCAGCCCCCAGATGCTCTGATGAAGCTGCTCAGTGATGAGCTG
Source organism: Nannoperca obscura (assembly GCA_036024295.1). NCBI lineage: Eukaryota > Metazoa > Chordata > Actinopteri > Centrarchiformes > Percichthyidae > Nannoperca > Nannoperca obscura. The sequence goes on from JAVQJL010070149.1 coordinate 4,308, forward strand.
TAAAAGACGGTGGCTGCTCTGTGAAGCTCTCATGTGTGAATGTGTTTAACCAGATGACTGCGAACCCAGGCTATACTGGAAAAGGGCATACATGCTCACCAAACGTTTTCTTGGTAATTAAATGTCACATTGGCTTTCAATCGTAAAACAACATGACAGAAGAGTGAATTAGAAACAGCACCATCAGCGCATTGCTGTTTCCTATAGAATCTTTTAAAATGACCAGATTGCAAACCAACACAACAACACAATTGTCTAACTGATGAGACATCTAGATGTTTAAGAGATTACACAAACATGGTGAGCATTAAAGTTCATTCCTGACAAGTCTTCACTTAAAGTCCTTTTACTAGCTTTCAACCCCATATTGGGGTCTTCATCAGAGGATGAATTTAGCTCTCTGGTTGTTATGAGTTAGCTCAGTTGTTATCATGTGACAACAACTACAATACTTTTGAAACCTCTTTTAGTCTAAGTTTACTGAACCTGGGGTGAAGCAAGAAACTGAGTCCACATGAAGGAGATGATCTTAGATTAGTTGCCATGTGGCTTAGTTTTTGTGCAGTGAGAACAGAATCCCATGTGCACAAGTTATAATTTGTGCCATTCTTATAGAGCAAACACAATTAATCGATTAATAATAATTTAGTCAATTGAAAGACGATTAATTGGTAACAATCTTGATAAGGGATTCACTGTTTCAGTCATTTTTAACGGTTGGACAAACCTAGAAACATTTTTGGGAAATCGTGACTTGACTAAAAACTGTGTTTAGTCAATGAACAGTGAATAGACATTTTTTCAATATACATTTTAAAGATGTCATTACACAATCATACTATGAATCAGAACAGCAGAAAAGTGTAAAAGCAAACCAGTGGAGTTAGAGGGAAACAACTGACCCCAGGTTCAGACAGGTTTGTGGACAAGGGTTCTGCTGCATCTCACTGACTTTCAGTTGCCTAATAGCCTATAGCTATTAATTCAAGTTGCGTTTAGCTTTATTGTGTCTGTAATCCAACATGTCTGCTATCATACGCTTAAGATATTGCAGATAGGTAGTGAAGGTGGAAGCGTGTTTAGGATTCTGACTGGCTGTTCTCAGAACAGCCAGAGGTTAACTTCAACTGCCAAAACAATACAATCTTTGAAAATGCCCAATTGGAATCGAAAAGCCATAAAAACAAACATAAAATTGTTTAGACGTTGTTAGCAAGCATGCATAAAAACATGTGCAGATTGTCAGTAATTCATATCTTACCTGTTCAAGTAACAGCTGACTTGAATGATGCACCAACCACTAATTTATAATAGATTAAAATAAAGGAGCAGAGCTATTCAGCTGTTTTCCAACTGCGCAACATGAATATGTTGTCAGTCAAGATTTTAGATAAAAAGAAGACATATAAAGGCACTAGACACTGGTAATGACAAGAGAAGAATGGGATCCATTTTTGTGGTACAGCAAGAAAAGATTGGTCCTCTTTTAGTGGTCATTGCATTTTGAAGCCACCACATTCCACATAAATATTATTTAAACTTTTCAAAATGGACAAAGACTAAATGTGGTTAAGACTGGAATGGAATTTTCTGAAAAAAACTTTCAAGCTCGAGCACAGTCATCGTGCAGTAACATGACTGAGAACAAGGATTTGTGAATTGAGCCAACATTACAGTCATCTCTAGAGGACACAGCAGACCTACATATTCCAATCAAAATCTGTTCAAACCGAAACACAACTAATAGGAGAAAAATTGTCAGTAATTAAGATCTACATCAGAACTTCTTGTTGAAAATACACCACAGGCTGCTCTTCCATCTGTTAATTACTCTATGAGTGGCTTGTTAAGTGAGTGCCTTGGCAATATGCTCATTTCAAATACATTCAGCTGATGAGCATGACTTCAATGATGAGGTTTAAATTTGTGTTCGTTAACGCCAGATTTGATGCATTTCTTCAAAATGTTCTCGTCTCGCTCACTATAGAGTCACACATGACACCAGTTGTACATGCCTCTATCCATTTTATGGGATTTTTTTGATTTTTGCAAAACAAATTTCGTTGTAAAGCCAAACAGTTAGTCCTTTTGATACACATTTGTTTTGTGAACACGATTGCAACATTCCCTTGCAGGTCAGGTTTGCATAAATGTGTATTTCTCAGTTCAGTCTGCTTGGTTAAATAAAGATTTAGAATTATATCACTGCTGTCAAAATATGTCCTTTGCACAAATGTGATTCCATACAACAAAAATGTTATTGTTAAAAATAATATAGCCGTATACTTCACTGCACAAACAGCATCTTGACATTGGATGGATGATGCAATGTGATTTCTATATTCATTATCTAATCTTGACAACTATTATATATTCATGCTCACTAAGGCTAATGTCCTTAGTCTCATCCTCATTCATCATAGTGTCAGCATCTTACTGCTCCCAGTACAACTTGTCATTGTCTCTGTTCCCTTCTCATCCCTGTGTCAAAATGTAATTTCAAACAATCAAAATCACTTTAGTCAGAATAAAATTCAAATCCTAGTAAATTTGCCAAAATAGTTGGTTATTCATTGGATTATAAATCAAATCCCCTGTTGCTAATGTAAGAAAAAACATAGGCTCATTTTTTTTCTTCTTTTTTCTTCTTTATTCTTTTTCACAGGCGAAGTTGCTACTCCTACCCCTTCCCTTGTTCCCTTACTGCCCTCTCCCTCCCACATTCCCACACTCCAAACCATTAGTCACTCATACACATATTGTGACAGACAGGGATGATAATATACAGACAGACAGACAGACAGACAGACAGACAGACAGATGGACAGACAAGCAGGTAGATGAGCAGAGAGCTAGAATCAGCTCATAATGTCAACAAGCAGAGGAGGTCATTCTTGTTACCAGGAACTACATCCCTGGTAATAATATCTTATTTCACATTTAGCAACTAAGCAATTAATCACTCTAGATTGGGCTTGTTTTAAATCTGATGAGGCCCAATAAACACTGTTTTACAACTGTACTGTCCTGTGTCCAAAAGTTGCTCTATGAAACTGTTAAGTTAAATGTTATCATGACTACAATGACAAGACATCATTTGGTAAAATAAATATTAACATATTGTATTAAATTAAAAAAAGAATTGTATTGCATTACTGAGTTGGATATCATGTATTTTTAAGGTAATCTTTCTTACATGTTCTAATTTCCAAACAAAGCACTATATTGTCACATGGAATCATTCAGTATTACAGTAATGTGAATAAGCTTTCTTTATTCAGTTAATCACTTACCAAAGACCCTGATCCATGCCAACTCTGAGAGCTTTCTAAAGCCACTTTGGATGGACTGGAACTGAGGCGAGCCAAGCTCCAGTAGGGCAGTAGAATAAACTGCTTGTACTTAACAGCTCCCAGATTCCTGTATGTGTGGATCACGCAAGCTGAATAAAACTTTGAAAAAACTAATTTAAGCAAACCTTGGAGGAAATTTTTTGAATTGCAACGTGTTAGGTTGTGGTTATTAGGGTCAGAACACCACGGAGTGCTTTGCCTTTAAGCCCCTGCATCTTCAAATCAGCTCAAATTAATGTGTACAGGTTACACAACTGTTCATTTTAATATTGAAGCTGAAGCCAATGCTGCGTGTCAGATGAAGAATGCCATCACTATGAATTCTGATTGCAATGATTCACCCTCAAAATTAGTCGTGTTTCTCTTCTTGCAAGGGATGTGCTTCCAGCAACAAAAGCATGTTTGCGCACTTTCATCTGGCTATCCCTTGCTAAAGTGGGATCGCCCACACATTCCCCTCTCCACTGAAAAAGGATTTGATCACTGCTGCCAAGCGGAGTCAACACACGAGTGTAGAAATGTATTGCAAGGAGTGGGAGAGATCTATGTGCAAGCTGAGTCTGCTTGTGATGTCTTTATCGAGCCTATGCAAATAGAGGCATTGCCACATTCCAGCAATGAGTGGAATATATATCACCCATATCCCATTAATGCTCGTCACAAATTCACCTTCTTCCCCTAGCTGTGCTTCTCTCGTCCCCCTCTCTCTCTCTCTCTCTCTCCCAAAGATTTCTGCAGGTGTTTCTGCCTCCGCCGCTGTAGAGTCTGGGTCTGTGGTTGCTCCTGCTGCCCCCGTGTTCCTGCTCAACCGCCCATGTTGCTATTACTGTTATAATGTACTACTGTATGTTCTCCTTTCTCCTGCTCTCTCTTGGTCTCGAAGTTGGTCTCGACCGGCTCCATGTGATTGAGCCCTTTATTAATCAATCAAAATGTGTATAAAAGGACAAGAGAGGCTAGCCTGGCCAGTGGTAACCTTTCGTGATCCTCCTGCTGATGTGAAGAGCTGTCAGTGGAAATCCAAAAACTGCTCTACTCCTCTGTTGGCAGGGAGAGCTAAAACCGTTTCTCAATGTTTAATCACATACATGGCCTTTCCTCCACTTGTCTTCTCTGTAACTGTAACCTTCATATCCATATATGGCACTTCCTTCATCTCAAACACATCCGTATCTGGATGTATTTGGAAATGCCTTCCTCTTCAACTGTTTGTCACACATTGCCCTAATCTTGACCTCCTAATCGTCTGTTACTCACATACAGCCGCCAACAGTTTCAGTTCCTCTTTTCTGTTTGGGTTCTGAACTCACACACACTCTTTGCTGCACTTCCTCTTTACCAAACACAGGCCTGTTAAATTTAAAGCATCTCTATATTTTTTGATCACATATCAGATTATAGTTATCAATCATTTTAACACTTCATAATAGTATTTTGTGTTCAAGCGTCCCGATTATTCAGCTTCAAGAGTCCTGTTAACGTTGTTTCAATAGAGGCAATATCCTGGGGTCTCAACTCTTTCTGACAGTATCATCTGCATAACAATGAAAGTTTATGGGGTGCTTCTTAATAACATTGCCTAAAGGAAGCATAAATAAGGTGAATAGAATTGGTCCGAGCACAGAACCTTGTGGAACACCGTGACTAATTTTGGTGTTGTGGTGGAAATCTGGAAAATGAAACCTTCTGAAACAACAAAGTATTTTGAGTATTTATTGAGCTTTCGGCGCAGAGAGGACCGTCTGCTGTACACGCAAAGAGTGTCTGACAACAGAGGGCCAAGAGGAGTGAAGTTGTCTTGTATTTAAGCATGAAAAACAAGGCACCAGCACTTCCTCCTCCATATGGTCTCCTGTAAAAACAGACACATCCTGATAAGCCAACACATATATGGTACATCATAAAGTTTTACGACTCATTACAGGAAACACGAACCTAAACAAAGGATATTTTCCTGTCCTTAGGTCTGGTTACAATCAGGAAAGACAATTTGGGGTCACACATCTGTTTTTTTTCCCACACCACAGTATTACATTGTGGACTGCAATGCAGTGGTGTCTGATCCATATTGACAGTCTGCTGAAGATATGTCCAGCAGACAAAAGCATTGAACAGTTATGACAACAGTATGTAAACCTGTTCCTATAGCGACCCAGGACATATCTGGTAGGTTCAGGGACTTCAGAGTGAGTTTCCTGTATATCACTACTGAAGTAGTCCTACAGAGAAATTTCTGTCTTGTATTTATACTTTCTGACTTCATGAATCTTAGCATTCTGTCTTTAGCTACTGATCAGTGAGTTTATCATATATTTTCATTTATGAGTAATCATCAGAGAGAAGAGGATGGGTCTGTCAGTTGTCCCTCACAGAATATTATAGACTATTATAACAAACCCACATCAGGATTGCTACTCCAAGCATGGTGGTGCAAAATGCAAGATTGTGTAAATACTAGAGTGATGATAGCCTACATGTGGCGCCATTCTGATGGTACGCTGTAGTGAAACTAGAGTCCGCAGTTTTATTAAGTTTTGTTTGTATTTGCTCTGCCATGTTTGCTGATGACAAAAAGCAAATGTGCGATGTAGGTGCATAACTCGCCATTGGTCAGAATGTAAGCTGTTCACTGGATAATAACTGATGAATACTAACAAAAGACAAAGGCCATCAAGGTAGGGTTTAGAGAAAAGAGTTTCAAACCAGAGGAGAGAGGTCCACAGGCAAGAGAGAAGTCAATATATTGTATTAGGGTCCCCCTCTGCTCTTTTCAATGGCTTTGCCAGGGGCCCCATTTTGTATTGATTTTTAAACAGTGATGTCTGAACAGAGACTGGTTGACAAAAGCACTTGTCTAAGTGTAGTCCATGACTACAGACCATTATGCCTGCTATTAAGCCCCATCATGCTCAACTGTAGCCTGAACCCCACTGAAATGTGTTCTAATCTGGGGTTTGTCTGTGCGTGTGTGTGTCACAAACTGAACACTAAACTTAAAGATGAGTTTAGTTTTTTTTAGGATATTGAAAGTTATGGTATTATTATAGCCTTTCATATTTCATATATTCATGTATTGAACTATAACAATATGAATACCTTAAACAAAGTGTTGCTGGGTTTCATTTTCTCACAGCAGAGCTCAACAGCGTAGAGCAGCCACCTCACCATGTCATCAGTGAAAGACTTTCAAATGAGTGCTTCTTTACTTGTCAATGCATGACCACACAATTACCACACTGGCAGTGGTTGTCACTACCATGACTATGCTGTATCTTCTCATGGTATGTATCCTCATGTTGCTCAACCCTACAGACAGGGCCTTTTTTCTTTACACATACTGTAGTCATTTGATTCATTTTTAATATAGAACATGCAATGCTGGTTAGTGGAGCTGTAAGAAAATGTCAGTGCCTTCTCAATACAAATAATACTGAATACATTCAGAATAAACACATTCTTAAAGACACACAGTTAGTACTTCACTGAGTTAGATATTGAGGTATATCCTTTATACGTGTGTGATTGTGTCTGTGGAAAAAAATGGCCAACACTACATGAACTGAGTATACTGTCTGCTTCCAGTGCTGGTATCCACCCTCAGAGGGTGACTCAAAGGCTTTTTGTTCGCCAACTTCCATTTAGCCCAAAATAACTTGATCTCAGCACTATTTTCATTTCTCCTTCCGCCTACACACACAGCCTGCCTGGCACATATGGCTCTTTGAAACATGCAGCAGGGGGTGCTGGTAAAAGACTGGGTTGGGGGTGGGGGGGAGAGTTCAGCTGTCAATCTCTCATTTGCTTTTTATCTCTTCTATATAATCTTGTAGAGTTTGTTTCCGTCTGTTACTTTACCTCCGTTGCTCTTTTCCTCTTCTCGTCTCTACTCCTAGACATTTACATTCAAGTGTCAGTTGTATAAATAGCTCCTCTCCAGTGTAGACAATAATGTATTCTTGCTCTTACTGATGTATTTTGATTATAGGGAAGCACATTGGGAGCTCTCTTTGGAACTGATAAGTAAATCTCAGCCTACATTCAATCAGGGAACAAAAATAAATCACAATAACAATCAAGTTTTGATGACACCAGTTGATACTCTTGTCCTGTTCTGATTAGTGGCTTTGGTTGTCTTCTTTCTGTGATTTTTCCTCATGACATGATCCCTCACCAGCTTCCCACCCACCAATGCTGCCAATTGTGCCGATAATTGAACATGTGTTTCTATGGATAACACTATGATCAGTGCTTTTGATTGACATCCATGTTTTGTTCGTTTTTTATTAAATCACAGAAGCCAGTCCTCATGAACTGCAGTGGTTCTGTTTATAGCTGAAGCAGTAGTTATAGTTTGGGCATCATGTCTGATTGGACCAAGTTGGACCAAGTCAGCTCCAGTCTGGGTCAGCTGGTCTTGACAGCTGGTAGATAAAATCATGTAATGTTTAAATATTCAAATAATTTGACCTATGATCAAGATATACACAGTCTCTGACTCTGCTGTTTGCAAAAAAGTATTTCCAGCATTTAAGCCCCCCCAACAACATAAATAGCCATTTTCACATTTCTGTTTATGCAGTTTAAACAAGCAAAAGTTTTCTTGTTGGCATGTGTATTTTTTCACTTGGCAGAGCCAGGCTAGCTATTTTCCCCTGCTTCCATTCTTTCTGCTAAGCTAAGCTAACCAGGTCCTGACTCCAATCTGAACTGATGAGCGTAACACATTTTATCTCACTCTCAGAAAGAAAGCACACGTGTCTTTCAATGAGTGATTCATTTCTATGAATGTGGTTCATTTGCTCTGTTCTTTTTTTTCCATTTATGTGCAAACTGCAACATAAATTAGCAAGGCAAACCTTTTTTTGATAGATGTCATTTACATTACATCTCTATGTAGAACTGTACTGTACTACTGTATGTTCTCCTTCCTCCTGCTCTTTCTCTGGTCAAGGCAGATGAGCGCCCACTTAGAGCCTGGTTCTGCTCCAGGTTTCTACCTGTTAAAAGGGAGGTTTACTAGCCATTGTCACCTAGTCCTTGATAATGGTGGGAATGTTGGGTCTTTGTAAATATATGAGTTGGTTTTGACCTGCTCTATATGAAAAAGTGCCCTGAGATAACTTCATTCAAAACTGAATTGAATTGAATTTCTGTTTTTATCTTCCATCACAAGAACCCATGTTCTTGTCAGACATGGGGGTTTGCCCAGCAACACGAGTCAAATCTTAGTCTTCTCCTTGTTTAATGTGTTGTCCTCTGTATTTAATCAGTCATTTAATATGCTTCTTGACTGTCAGGACAAAAAAAAAATCATGTTCATGCATATTCATGGGAATAATTAAAGTGTGGGGTATCTAGTCTTTGCAGGTGTCAATAATATAAAGGTCTGTCTGCTCCCAGTTTTTAAAACAGGACCTGGAGTCCAACTGTACTCTTTTAGAGTTTCTGCAGATAAACATGTGTATTGCAGAATATAAACAAGCGTTAAATTTGTTTTTAAATGCATTGTCCCGTTCTGATTCATGACCTTTTAAACTGAATATCATCGTCTTTGGTTTGAGAAAACAAGCAATTTGAAGATGTCACACTGGACCATAGGAAACAAATTTTTTAACTATTGAAAATATAATCACCAGATTAATAGATGGCAAAAAATTTAATGTTTGATGCAGCCCTATGTGGTTGTAAATGACATATTTAAAAACTTTCATTGCCTCAACTCTTGCCACCCTCACTAAACAGTTTGCACTTACTCAGTGGTACTGATGTGCTCAGTTGTGGCCAGTGCCATCAAAGTAGAGGGAATATCTAAATGTCACCTTTCAGTCCCTCTTAGTAGTTGGCATACTACATGCAGACTCAAGTATTTGCTCATGGTTATTTTATAGTCATATTTGATGTGATGAGATTGCTGCTAGTAGAACAAAATGCTTCTTATTTAAGCTCCTGTTATTTGGGTCCTAGTCCAATAATATCTGACTTCACTACATTACATTTAGCAGACACTTTTATCCAAAGCGACTTCCAAATAAGAGCTTGTGCATAGTGCAAAGAACCATGATTGAAAACAATGATGAGACAAAGATGTCTCAAACTTGTTAGGGCTGGTGATGAATCACAAGTGCTATAAGGAAGTACATCGCTGCCAATGGCAAAATTGAAAAGAGCATTAAATCTAAGAACAAATTATCTTTGTACATTATCAAATACAATTCCACTATAATAACGTACAATATGCTATACTTTATAGAAACAATGTGTCATTTAAGTGCTGTTGTATTCCCGGAACAAATTGGTCTTTTCTTGAAAGTGACCAGACAGTTTGTTTGACGGATGTGGGGAGCTGATTCAACCACTAGGGGGCCAGACAGGAGAAAAGTCTTGCATGTGAGCGGATGTCCCTGAGAGAGCGAACCGCCAGGCGGTTCTGTGAGGCGGACCGTAGTTGGCGGGTGGGGGTGTAAGGCTGGAGGATGGTCTGGATGTAGGTTGGTGCAGTCCTGTTGACCGCTTGGAAGGCCAGTACCAGGGTCTTGAATCTGATACGAGCAGCGATGGGTAGCCAGTGAAGGGAGATGAAGAGGGGGGTGACATGGGTGTACCTCGGTACGTTGAAGATCAGACGTGCTGCTGCATTCTGGATCTTCTGGAAGGGACGGATTGCACAGGCTGGGAGACCGGCCAGGAGCGAGTTGCAGTAGTCCAGCTTG
>JAVQJL010070151.1:0-11622 GCA_036024295.1 Nannoperca obscura
CCCCCCCCCCCCCCCCCCCCCCCCCCCCCCCCCCCCCTCCACAATGCACAGATCAAAAGAGAGAATCTAATCAGAAATATCCCATTTAACCTCAGCTAGTTTGTTGGATTTAGTGGAATCGAGCGGTGAGGTTGCAGATTGCAAGGAACTGAATACTTCTCCCCATGTAAAAACATGGAAGGCCCTCTCTGCAGCCAGCGTTTGGTTTGCTTTGTCCACTCTGGGCTACTGTAGTTTCATGGTTGTGCAACATGGCGGGCTGCGTGAAAGAGGACCAGTTCAAGTGATTCTACACTTACAACATTTCTGCTGGTAGAACCCCCTGCACCTGCACACTGCTCCTGTACGTCTTCCACCACTCATCAGATGACTGAAGACCATGTAAACGCAGTCCTTGTGGACTCTGGCTCTGGTTTCGCCGGCGGTCTGGACCGGTGCTGGTGTGCTCTGCACTGAGGATCAGTCCATGAGCCGGCAGGCACAGATTTGTGGACGAGCGTCTTCACACAGGACAGCGTAATGAAAAACCTACGAGTGTCTCTGTGCTAAAGAGTTCATTACGCCCCGTCATCAATCCTTCCTCTTTCTGAAGCATTACATTCATCAGGAAAATTAAAAAAGTGTCATGTCTGCGGTGATTTGTATTCTTCCATCAAAAACACACACCGTCGAGCTGCTTCAATTTGCATATTCTCAAGATGTAATAATAACTCATTGGGTCGTGGCTCAGCCTGCACAGGGTCTCAGCAGGACCGGCTGGAGGAGACGAGGAGACGGACCGGGGAAGATTGATAAAACCATCCAGACTGGAGTCGGAGATGGAAAAAATCCCCACAAACTGTGACTGTTTGTGTTTTTACATTCCTGCCTGCTTTTGTTAATTGTGGAGCTTTCACCTCTGGAGGGGTGGATTTCAGTCTGGTGCTTTTCTTCTGTAATCCTCTGAGGAAAAGAGCTGAAATACTATTATTCTGATATTAATGGGACCAGTCAGGGATAATTTCATCATAACCTTTCCTTTACAACATGCCACACAGATGTCTCCTAGATAGTAACTGCTTACTGTTAACAAGCTTTAACAGCAGTAAATGTCACTTATTATTGCTGATTAGACTTCAGGACTGTTTGACATCTTCATGACTCTCCCGTTAGCTCAGTTTCACCTGTTAGGGCGGGACAGGTAACACCTTTATCATTAGAACACCTGAGGGGGTGGCCACAGCCGTTAAACACCATTTTGTGTCCAATACGTTGCTTTATGACCAAATACTTGCAGATCTAAAGATGTCCATAGCTAATGTTAGCATGGTAACATGCTAAACTAAGATGGTCAACAGGGTAAACATTAAGCATATTAGCATTGTCACTGTGAGCATTTAGCTCAGCCTCTCTGAGATGTTAGCATGACTGTAGACTCCAAATACTACAGTACCCATGAGCCTTAGCAGCTGCCTCACCTGAGGTGTCCAGCAAGCTAAAACTACAATTAAGAAAAGATGTAGCATCTGAAACTCTCGTATTGGGTCTAGGTCCTGGACCGCATGTTGAACCCCTCCCATTGCGATGTATGGCTTTGATAATAAATCCCACTGTAGGTGCCTGAAGGTGGCTGGGTGGGGTCTTGTGGTCACCCGGGGGGCTGGGGGGGTAGATGAGGGTTATTATGTGGATGATATATGTTTTGGAGAGGAGGATCAGAGATGGAGGACACAGCTGACTGAGTCCATTTACATGACGGCTTTGTTAGGAAGTTCAGTGACGGATGATGTGGTTTGTTCAGACGACACGTCGCTGAGATTCAGATACAGATTTAGAGGAAAATGGTGTTTTAAAAAGATGGGAAACCAGATCTGAGAGAGAATCAACATCCTCTTTGGTGAAGCGTTGGACGTACAGAATATAGGAATGAGACATTTGTCTGATGTTTTTTCTTTCAAAGACAACGAGGTGAAAAATGTGAAAAGGTGCAGATAAGAGGGTTGGATCAGAGCTCAGCCTTGTTTTAGATGCGAGTGAATCACATTATAATTTGTGTTCTAGTAAAGAGGCAGCTCGGTGACACTGTTTGTTTAACTTTATATTCCGCATATTTTTCTTCCTCTCTGTGTGAAGACGAGAGGCTGGAGTCACAGCGTGACACTAATGGGAGCGCCTTGTTCCGTAATCCATGAAGAAGGCCTTTGGGAAGACAACATGGCCGCTGTAATTGGTGTAAGGTCTTCAGATGGAAACAGGCAAGGCAGTCTGGTACCACCCCTTGTGTTTTTATAACTGCTCATTGTCAATGAGGATTTATACTAAAAGAAACGGTGAAAATAATACGTTAAAATCGTGCTTTGGTTTCTTCACAATCAGGTTTCTGTAAGAAATCATGGTGTGCAAGAACTTTGTCTTAATTGTTGTTGGAAGGCGCTTGTTTGCTCCTATAACCTACATACACCATAACAACCAGATAGAACCGCCTAGGAACCACCTACATTCACCATAACAACTACCAAGAAGAGCCTTAGCACCCAATTAGCAACACAGAAGCAAAATTCCTTTTGTTGAGACAGTGATGGACAATAACTTCATCCTTTTGTTTCATTTCTTTATGCTTGTAAATGTTAGCAAATATCCAGAATGAACTACAACATTTAGTGCCGACCGGTGAGCAGTCAGCGCTCCCACCACTCTCTGACTCGAGCAGTCACCAGTTCTTCTTCACGTACTTCATCAAAACAGCATTTACTATTTAATCTATATAACATTGTTTTTGTTCTATTTGTTTGGGGCCTATTTCCAGCAGGTTGGTCCTGAGGGGAATTAGATCAAATAGAGTTGAACTGAAGGTTTACTGCTGATAACATGGAGTAGAGATGGTTGAGGTGGAAGTGCTGGTTAAGAACCAGATGGTTTCTTTCCAGGAAGAAGATTATTCCCCCGTAGTTCCTCTTAGCTCTCTTGGATCATAAAGCCAGATCCAGCACGATAGTTAGCTGTGGTCAGTGGGCCAGATTGTATAATTAGCGCTAACATCTCTCTACATATGTGAGGATCAGTGGCCTCATTAGTTTGTTGATAGACAGACGTACTTTGTGAGCTTCTATGTGTTTGGTTCATTTTCTCTCCGTGTAATCTGAATCTTTCATTGGGGAAACTAATCAACTCAGCGCCTACAAACAGCATCAAATAGTGAAAGACGAGCGTTTGACTGGTTCCAGTCTGCCCCTGCAGTTTGTTTTGAAGTGCTGAACAGTAGCCAACGGCAGGAGTGGTGAAATCTTCCACTTCCCTTCGTTCACTTTCATTTTAATGATGCTCTTCCTCAAGCTTAAGTAAAGTCTTCCACAGTGGGCGCTGGAGCCAGAGAGGGTTTACAACTCCTTTGAAATCAGATGTAAGTATATATTTAATTTTGCTGCTGAATGGCTGCGGGCACATGCAGACAGAGATTAATTGGCACAGCATTATGTGCCCTTATAATGTTACTGCACCTTCATTATCTGCAGAGTGAAAGATTTGACTGAAATAAAACTTTGTTTAGAAGACGGAGCTCCTCCGTGACTTTTCTGCACTACTTACCTGAAAGTTTCTTGACTTTCCCCCCACTTGTCAGATCTCAGAGTGTCAGCAGCGGTGCTGAGCGATGATTCCCTCGGTAAACTACCAGCAGGATGGCTTTCCATCTAGAATGTAAATAAGTTGGTGTGAAATAAGTAATGTGTACACGTTTACCTCATAAATGCAGCGGGGAGCTTTGCATGCTCACAGGCTGCGATGCACTGAGGCGTTTCACCTCGTAATCAAACTCTTCTCTCTTTGCTCCCAAATATGTTCAATAAAAGATTCCACAAAGGGTACATATGTGTGGCTGTTTGCCTCTCTTGCTTCATCTTTGTATGTTAATGGGAGAAAAGTACACTTTACAAAGGTTTGTCGTTTTCCAGCAGCGCTCGGTGACATCTCTGGGACGCGTCAGCCTTTCAGCCGGATCCTGTTGCAGCAGCAGCAGCAGCAGCAGCAGCAGCAGCAGCAGCAGCAGCACAGCAAGATGAAATATTTATGCTAATTGTAGCAAAACTTCCCACAAAAGATGACAAGAGGCATGTGATGAGGAGCTGTCAAGCAGCGCTGTCATAATGACGAGCCTGAAACCCACCGAGGAGCAGAAATCAAAGGCTCGTGCATGAGCGCTCGGTCCCGGACGGGCGCGCAGAAGGTCGGAGCCCCTTTAAAAATATTTCTAATGACGGGCTGGCATCAGGAGCACGTCAGGGCGGATTAGCACACACGGGCGTCACCGCGCTGATTCAACCCTGCAGGCTAACTCTGCTTCTACCTGACTCTTCAGTCTCTCTCAGCGTCTGTCTGCGTCTCCGTCAAGAAGCCAAGGCCTGACATGAAAGACAGGATGCAGGCCCGATAAACTTTGCATATTCCCCGAGAACAAGAGCCGCAGAAACAGTCACGGCAACATTAAACATGTGCGACTCAGTAGGCGGGCATGAATAAAAATGTTAAAGTTCCAGCGCTTGGCTTCATTTGCATTTGTCTTTGGAGAGCAGAGTCGCAGAGAGAGCGTTGTGAAATCTTTGTTTTGACTCACAAGTGTTTTTGGTCGCTGCTTCTTCTTCATGTGTAATGATGATTCAACAAGCTGCGGCTTTCATGGATCGTGTTCAGCAGGAAGTATTTGTTGTGTTATCTGCTAAACACGGCTTTCTCTTTCGTGACGGGGGGGGGTCCTGCGAGCGGAGCATTCATCTGCGTTTAGCCAGAGGAAATGTGCCGTCGCGGGGCTCGATCCTCGGGCGTCGCTTTGATCAAAGGCCCGCCGGAAAAACCTCCTTAAGGGCGAAGAGAGGAAGGCGCTTGATCTCTGCGCTTAATTAGCGGGCCGCTTCTTAATTGTTCATTTTACAGAACGGGGGGGGCACGTGGCAGCTGGGTGTGCTCTTCTTAATTCATGACTTGAAGCCTTGATTTGAGCTGAAAAGACCGTAAATGGTTCACGAGAGCTTCTGCTGGTTTGCATTATGCATGAATCATTAGTTGTATCTTATCTTTTGAATCTTTTTATTTTACAAGTGATTACTTCTTCCTGCAAAATATCCGGAGTTGTTTTGTACAAAACCGAAAGTCAGTCTGTTTGCTGCCGAGGACGTTGTGTCTCCGTCAGTTCGCAGGAAACTGGTTGACACAATAATAATTGCTTTGTGGCCGATTGGTCGTATCGGGATTCCCGGCCGCCGTCCAACCGAGCCGACGTTCTGTGAAACAGAAGAGACCTCTCGCTCTCTGCTCCCGTCCTCGTCAGCTGTTTGTGCTCGTCACCATTAAAACAAAACCTGAGGCGGGACGGGGGGGGGGGGGGTAACCCGGGGTGAGGGTAAGGAGGGGGGACACCCAACATCCACCATCCCCTCCAGTGATTCTCCAGATTACGTTCTGGGGTTACAAGAAGAGTTAAGAGGATTTATACAACGGAACAACAAACTGAAATCACTTGTTTTTAAAAGAAACAAATGATATTTATTTATAGTTGTTATATATTATATTTAAACATCAGTGTGTCTCTAAACAGCGTATCACTTCCTGTCTGAGGCTCTCAGCTCATTGGTTCCTGCTGAAGACGTGAATCTTTAACAACACGGATCTATAGTTTTTAGTTTTAATAGTTTTTATCAGACAAACAGCAGGAAATGGTGCATTTGTTGGGGACTATTTTCAGCGGCGGATGAATCCACATTTGGTGCAATAGTGTGAGTCCAAATAAACCAAATCAGAAGTCGGTTTATTGCCAAAAAATTTTTTTGGGTGTTTTATAAAAAATACATAAAGTACGAGAAAAGAAAATAAATGATTTTAACATCAAGGATCAAAAATATAAAATGTAAAATAAATAATGTTTAAATAACGTGACCACCATATTTATTTCCCTGTAACGGAGCGCTTTTAGCTTAAAAGTGCTGCATTATTAATCGTTTTGATTGGCTGTGAACACTGAATGAATGTCCAATGAAAAACCAACTGGATTTTAAGAATCTGAACATTGTGTCTCTCTTTAAAAACATCTCGTCGAGGTTAATTAACCAGCTAAACCCTCCAGAGGTGAAATCAGCGTCACTTTTATTAAAGAAGTATTTTTGAAATGTCCCCGTGACTTTTGGACTTTTGAAGCACTTGAGATTTTTAAGGTGGATTAATCTTAAACTCAGATCTCTGTTGTTGCTGATCCTCCTCAGCTTCACCTTCAGAGTCCGTCACATGTTGTTTCAGAGGACGAAGACGCCGGCTGACGAGTGCTGATCGGCAAACGAGCGGCGACTGTAATTATCTTGTCCATCTGCGGCTCCGCGAGAACGGAGAGGCTGACATTTGGTTCATGTTGGAGTGGCCGTCGTGGTGATTTCTGCCTCGCCGTCTGAAGGTCCGGGGAGTGTGTGAGAGAGAGGGGGATGATGGGATTGAAAGGGAAGGCGGACGATGGGATTATGGGAGCGTGACAATTGAGGATTAGCTCTGCTTTAAACAAATAACACTCGTGCAGGTCAGCAGATCAACACTCAGCAGAAGAGCTGCTGCCGACTTCATTAACACATCATCAGTGCATCGGTTTGTTTCTAAAAGACAAACAAACACAAGTAACAGCTGACGGCCGTAGAGTTTGATCTTTAAAACATATTAACACTTTTACAAACTAAATGAATGGATGAATGAATACAGATGTTTGTGGTGAACACCTGCCTGCCGACGCGCCTGTAGTTCCTGCAGCAGCCACTAGGTGTTACTAAAGAGACACATTTGTCTCTGGCGGCACCCCCGAGTGGCCGAGGAAAGCTCTGCGCGAGGTCGTGTTACACAACACCTCATGTTAATCAGCCTGGACGTCGGAGGTGCAACCTTAGGGTCGCGGCCCAAAGTGGGTCACTGACCTGTTTTTATCGGATCACCAACTGATCCAAGAAAACCATTTACATGCTGTTGTGTTGAGCTCAGATGCTTTGTGCAATAAACATCAAAGATTTAGATTAGATTTTATATTAAAATCAAGCTGCGATGGTGCACGCGTCCTATTTATTTCAATATCTTTGTTGTTTCATCAAGACAGTTTGGGGGGTGGGGGTGGGGTATATATATATATAAATTATATTTATATATAAAGGCAAAATCAAGTGCACGTTCCTGGACGATGACACCGTAACATGTTAGTTGCCATAACGACTCCAGAGCTGTAACTTCCCGTCTTGCTGACAAAGTAACTTTATTAAAATGTTCAGGATGTTGTTTGTTCAGATCGTGGCTGTAAATGAACTCTGCTTCATCTGAAAATTAGGTTTTAGGAACAAAAACACGACGTGCGTTTGTTTAAAATGATTGATCCCAGAGAAGTTTAGAGGAGACGAGAAGGAAACATCTGCAAACAGCTTCATCTTAAAATGTTGTTTAAACAGAGTTTGGTTGCTGTCGTCTCCGTGATGACGACGATCTGCTCGCAGCAGCTGATTGGTCAGTTGTCCGTGTTTAACAAATCACCATGTGGTTCACTAGTGCCGTCCCAGCATGCTTTGCACCGTCAGTGGGGGAGAGAGAGAGAAATGCTGCAGCGTCTCTCGTCTTTATGATCTGCAGATTAATCTGTCCACTCGTAAATCTCACTCGTCCCGCTGCGCTTTTCTCTCTTTGCGCCGTATTTAATCTTTTAGTGGTGATAAACATAAAAGCTGCACAATAGGCTAATGTCCTCTTCAATATTATTACTAAATGATAATAAATCTGAAGAGTGTGTTACGCTCAGAGGGAATAAAAGATTGTGTTGGTTACAGCTGATGTGTGTTTGGTGGCCTCACAGACTCTGGATCTGTAAAACACAACGTTCACCAATCAATAAACCAATCACAGCTCAGGTTACCTGTTTGATGGACAGACAAGCAGCTGAACGCTGAGCAGCATCTGTCCAGATGTTTGCATCATTAAAACTGCAGCTGGTCATGTTTGACCACCAGGGGGCAGCAGGACGTGGCGCCGGTACGTTTTTTTAACGTGTTCGCCATCGCTCGCTAACCTTAACCACCTGGTTATTACCGTAACCACGACGACAAAGGTCCCTTAATCTTAACAAAGTGTTGATATGAAGCCTCGTCACATCATATAACCGTTTAAATAAAAACAGAAGGCGATCGGGGCGTCAAACACTGAGGAAGTTGCCGATCAGCAACTTATTTTATTAACTTGATATCCACAGATCCTTTTCCTTCCTCTCCTTTTTAACCCCCCCCCCCCCCCATCTCAATGAAAAGCAGTTCCTTTTTTTCTGCAGCAGAAATGCAAATTAGCGGCCGTTGCTGGAGGTAAAATTAGCATCTTTAATTAAAAAATTAGCAGCAAACAAACAATACAAAACATACGAACGATTAAAGAAGGAACAACCTGGAGGAGCAGCAGAGGAATCTTTTCATCTGACTTCAAACATGAATGAATGTGAGATTACACAAACACGCAGCACAAATATGTGTCCATGTGAGTCTACTGGGGAGCAATTAATAACCAATATTTTCACATCAAATTCTGACTTTGATCCAACAAACACTGGTCCGTCCTCACGAGAAAACTGCAGCTCGGTTAAACCGAACTTCATTATGAAAGTGGGAGTTTTTATTTCATCATCGCTCTTTTCCTTTTTTAACTTGCAGAACAGAATTTATCACCACCTTCACCACGCTAATTTGTATTTTACACTTATTTGTCCAACAATAAAATAGTTACTGAACCTTTAAACACGTTCCCTTTACGTCTTTCTGTTCTCGGTGAAAGAGTCTCCTCAGGTATTGATTCCCCTCCAAGGGAAAGCTTAACGAACGTGTCTGATCGTCTGGTTTGACCCAGAAAAAGCTCAAAATGCGTCGCAGTCAGGAGAGGACGACGCGTTGACCCTCCTCATGAGTATTAGAGGTTTTTATTTCTGGTCACTGAGTTGTTGATTCAGTCAGAAGGGTTTGAGTGTTAACAGCTGTGAGGAGACTTCACCTCGAGGCTCGACTTTAGCAAAAACAAGTTCTTGATTAATTTCTTTATTCGTGATTCTTTCACTCTGTAAGTGTGGATTCATTCTTCACCTTCACCTTGTTGATCTTTAATTATAACAAACTCTGGGAAGCCGTCAGGTGGTGTTTCATGTTGAGTCTGTGCACCAGCTCGTTGGTATCACGTTGGTTTAAACGGAGTAAGAACTGTCTGCAGGAAACTCTCACTCAGGGACCAGGTGTGTCTCTGCTGCCCTCTGGTGGCCGTCTCATCAAACTGCAAACGGACACGCAGGTGAAAAATTATTACATGTATTAAATGCAAATAAATGTATTATTACTTTAATTTTAATTTTAATCAATTAAACTGCCTGATAGAATAGTGAAATATTTATTTATTTTATTTTCAATTTTATTTCTTAGGTCTGACTCACTGAAACAGCTGATTATAAATAACATGAGATTTGAGTTTTTATGATTGAGTTTAGTTCGAATCAGCGAAAGTTGTATTTGTTTGTGTTGTTTTGCATGTGAGATAGGTGTCCTGCGTTCAGCACAGTTATAGATCGTTTAAATATATAAAACTTTATTCTCTTCCAGAACAAACTGACAAAACAAGAAGTGAAGACATCGGACGACTGAGCACATCATTCAGTTCATAAAGACAAGAATTAGTTGCAGCCCTGGTGCTACTATACAGTTCAGTCAGGCGCTGAAACCTTTTGAAACTTTAATTTACTTTTTCATTGCATCATACTGATGCATGAGATTTGGGAAATAAGTTAAAGATTAGATGAAGTATTTAAAGTATTTATATAATTAAATGTACGTCAGCGTCTGGCCTTAATGAGGGAATTTCCACATTATAAAAATATATTTCTCATGTTATAATGACATTATTCTCACTATTACTACACACAAAGTACTCTGTGTTATAACAACATGTTATAACCGCTGTAGGTGTAAACAGGGTTCAGAGGTCAAACTGAATAAAAGATGTGAAGAGAAAACTTCTTCAGCTGTTTGAATCAGAAACCTGCGTCAGAAAGAAAGAAGCAGTTTTTATCTTTCAACGCCGGACGCTCATCAGCGGGAGCTCTCCACATTCTTTCCTGTCACGTATTGATCGACATACACGTTGATACTAATAACTTTGCATTGAATGAATATAAGCTGGCACGTTTTGGTCTTTTTGGCTCAAAGAAAGTAAGAAAGCTATTCTCAATAATCACGTGTAAATAATCACCTCTGCAGACATCAAACACACCTGGGATGGATTATTTGGGGGGGAAGCTGAACAGAACAGTGTTTGAAGATGGTTGTGTTCTTGATAAAGTTAGTCCAAGTCATTAGATGAGCAGTTAGCACCATCCAGTGGGCAGATAGTGAAACTACATCATCTGATGTGTGACTTGGGTTTCTGATACAGGTGACACTGGTTTGGATGTTATGAGGACGTGACGGCAGATCAGTGAAGGAAGCAGGAAGTGTCAGAACTGGTCGACCAGCATGATTATCTTGGCTGTGGTGTATCTTAACCAAACAGAAGCAGCATAAATCACTACTGAACTAACTACTGACTTTATTGATCCACCGAGATGAGACGGCATCTTTACAGACAGTCCAATGTGTTTGTTCGTTCTGTTTAAAATTATATTGTGATCAGCTGTAACATTATCAGTAGTGTCAAGTAGTGCCAAAACTTAAAACCACTCATTGATATTGTTCTTTATTTGTATTTTATTCTGTCCTTGATCAGCTGTAACACATTATACCACATGTGTAACATACAGAAAGCAGACTGACTGCCAGTCTCACTGTTTGATTTGTATTTGCTGATTTAGTTCAAACAGCAGAGGAGAGGTAAGAAACCCCAGAGGCCTTACAGTAAAAACCTCAACTATTATTAATAATTGATCTAATACTGTGGTTATTATTTTGTTAACATAAAAAATAGAAAGTAATAATTATCAACAAAGCAAATGTAAACACAAACAAACAGAAACTCTTATCCTGAGCACATTAACTGTGGATCAGATCAGTTCTCTTGTGTTTACAGTAGTGATGGTTTGTTCGTGAACAATTTGTTCTATTTGAACAAATTTTTGAAGTGAACGAACTGATTCCTCCCACAAAATGATTTGTTCGTTTAGGTTCGAAGAACCTAAAAAACTGGAGGAAACGGTTCAGAATTGTTTTATTTATTATTTTGTTTTATTTGTTTTTATTTGACAGGGACGTTCTTTCTTTACCTGATTTCAAACTTTTGCTTCTTGAGTCAGTCTTCAAAATTAGCTTACTATATACTGAGAGTTTTCGATAATAAAGTGTGTCATCTCGTGTTTGTCTTTGTCTACACATTAAAAAATACATTCTCACCCCGGGTGAACCGTCTGTTGTATGTAGGCTGAGTAGAAATAAAATATTGTGAGAATTCAGATTCTCAAATGCGGTCACACACGTGTCGTTCGTTTCCCATCAAATGAACGACGCATCAGATGTATCCTTCGCAGCCGAGGCTATCCCACAATTCATTGCGCGCCGGTGACAAATTACTTTTTTTGGAAGAAATGGCGACTCAGCGACCGAAGAGTACACTTTTATTTATAAATGTTAT
>JAVQJL010070152.1:0-43390 GCA_036024295.1 Nannoperca obscura
TATCTGCACGGTTCTTAAAGGTTATTCTACATTGATCCACTAGAAAATATACCCTGAGGGCTTCTTAGTCATAAGCCATCGAACCCCAAACCTAGCAATTCACCAAGTGCACAGATCTAAGAGGGAAGCTGCCGTTAACGGGCGTGGCTGGTTGCACCCCCGAGCAGCTAAAGGGCTACTCAGCTGGGTGGTGTAATCAGATGTAGCAGGGTAAGCGTCCGGAAGTAGGTAGTTAGAAACTAGGCGAGTTTCCTCAACACAAGCTTAAATATCTTTAGAATTTCTAATAGGGTAATACCCCATAGAACTAGAGATCAGACCCTTTAAACAGAGAGCTGGTCCAGTGGAGTCCTGTATTTCTTTAACCGGGATCTAACACCTTGCCTGTTAAAATACAACAGAAGAGCTATTAATGTCTGTTTACAGTGCAGCCAAACAAACCCATGTTGTTTTAAAAGAGAGTCAGTCAATATTAATTGTAACCATGATTTGGTTTCATGCTGCACACAACGTGAGTAGTAGCTGTCCATACAACAACAGAACACAGTAAAAGGAGTGGTTACCTAACTAAGGAGTTGAAAGTCTTCAAGCTTATTGTGGCTGCTGCTTCTTGTTTCATTACTCCCTTGCAAAAAGAATTATCTAAAATGCCAAATCTTGTAGACACATTTTTATGAACGATCGCAGTCAGCAATAACCTTGGTGACAAATACATTGTGTTTCCTGTGACTGCTTCACAAAAACACCATGTTTCACCAGTTGACCACTTATGAAGTGCAGTAGAATGTTCTGCTTGCATTAGCAGTAATTTATTACTGGTTTGACACTGCTGTAAGAAAATGAACATTAAACACTGAGGTAATATTGATGAGATCAATGCTGGATTAGATGCATGCAAATCCCTTGTGTCTAGTTAGGAAATCTGAATCCAGCACTAGAAATAAACCATTAGAAAGTACTGTATACAGAGGTAATTGGTGAATGTGAATACATTGAATGGCTATTGCAGAAAAATAGTACATAGTAAAGTACATACATAATATCAAAAATGGGGGTTGTGTGGGAATGCAAATTGTTGGACACAAAAGAAGACTCTAGACACCAGGATGGGATAAAAGGTTTTAATAAAAAATTGGTTGAAGGCAGGGAAGGGAGGAGAAGGCTGGAGATCGGAGGGTTCTAGGGTTTAGGGACAGAGAAACGTGGCTGAGATAGGCTGCAGGAGGAATGAGCAGGTAGTTGACCAACTATGTTCACTGAACAATCTGACAGTGAGTGGAGGTGAAGAAGGGGTTGATATACTGCAGGATGATGGACTGATGAGAGGCAGGTGAGCAGACTGGGAGAGGTGGCGAGCGAGCCAGGTGTGTAGAGCAGAGCTGGGAGGCAGGAGAGTGAGGAAGGCGGAGCTACACCCACGGCAACATAATCATTTTAAAGTTAGGGAAAGATCATAAAGTTGGTGTAATACAGGTAAAGTGATTTGAAGCACTGTAGATGAATCACAATCTTTCCATAAACTTAACCAAAGTCCTTTTGTTAACCACAAACATTTCTCCAGCATCAAGTGTCCCATCACAATGTAAATAAATAAACATAATTTAACGTATATATAACTTATAGAAGAGTGTTATCCTGTTGGTATTTTTCTAGCTCTGGCACAGAAAGACGACACCCCGTTTCTTAATCCTGCCTGCAAAACTGTAATTGGTTGTTTTTCCAACCAGACAAACAGCTGTCAATAAGCACAAGACCAGACCTATCTGAATCAATGAGAAATCTGGAGATGTGGGAAGTGACTGGAAGGTCTGGAACCAGGTTAGAAATGTAGAGAAAGAAAGGAGAAGCCTTGCGTTGAATGAAGGAAGAGAGATTGGAAATTGAAAAGCCTGTGATGGAATAATTCCATCTTCTGTTTTCATGACACTTCACCACTCCTCGAAGTCTTCTCAGGTCTCTTAATTCACATTAATTTGCTGCTGCTTAAAAGATGAGAAAGGATCAGCCTAATCAAACAGTGGTGCCCACGTCCCAGAAGAGATCGAGGTCTCTGCAGTGTGTACATGAAAGCTTAGTTCACTGTCATTTCAATCCTCTGTAAATGGTGGTACAACACCAAAACGACTGAATGATTGCTAATAATTATTTCACAATACATCAACCAAATACACATCTCTCTGGAAGAATTTTCTCCTCCTCAAGTCTGACTCAACAAACAGCTTTGGGCTTTGGTGAGATGCTGTAAATAGCTATGTACAAAGAAAATGACTTGTGAGACTGGGTTTTCTGCATGCACTTAAGTGCCTGACTTTGAAATCCTGGGAGAAACTTTGATGGGAGTTTCTCCACATTTTTATAAAAACATGAACAAGAAGTGGTTTCCTGAATGGGCCCCTAATTGTACTCATCTCTTGGTTTCACCTGATGTTACATTTTCCTCGTTTGCAACATGACTGTGTCTGGATAAACTGTGACTGAGCTTAGTTTTAAAATGAATGCATCATGTTGTAGACAGTTACCCTTATATCAGAAATGTGTGTAGCCAACATTATGAAGGAAAAACACACCTAAAAGTCTAGCTGTATATAAAAATTACTTCCTGACATTAAAATGATTCCTCTGTCTCCTGCCAAATCTCAGATTGGCATGCATGTCACTTCCCACCCTAATCTTTGTATGTACTTTGAACTGACAGTAAACACCTTGTCTTGCTTGTTCTCCATCAGCTAATGTCTTGACAATCCGTGCTGACAATTGACAAGATGCTACCTGAGCAGCTTGACACCTGACAGATTTGTTGTTGTTGCTCCTGGTTGGATCCTTTTCTAAAAATATTATTTTGGTTCCTGTTGTTAATGCATGTGGAGTACGCCATTTCCACTTTTTATGTTAAAGCTGAAATTATCAATATTGTTACTAAAAAGAAAATCAATATTGGACCAAAAAGCTGCGTGTAATGTGAAAGGGGTCACTCGTAGTGAAAAGCCCACAGACAGTTAGCACCAGCCTCTACAGTTCCCCTCGGTGTTTCGCTTTTTTCATCTCATTCTTTTGATTTTCTGACCTGCAACTTCACTGTTTTGATTCACTCATTTTGATTCATGGCTCTCATCTGTGTCGTTTTTAGTCTTAGCTGGCAGCTGTTTTCAGCAAAAGAGCTTTAAAAACACACTGTACACTCCCTGCTCAGCGCCAAACGACAGACAAAGTTAATGACTAGCTGGTGAACACAGTGAAGGAGTTGGTGGGGACCAAGAGCTAAAAGGAAAGTAAACATTGGACTCAAATTCATCAGGTTGATAGAAATATAACTCTAAAAGAATGCGTATCTTGCTCTGTGCCTGCTGGATGTGTATAAAGGCAATTATACACAATATAAACAATTTTCCCCATACACATTCCCCATAACAACTTTATGAGGTGATAATATGTCCATGTTGCGTATACAGTTTGCTCCACTAACCTCAAGTGGCCAAAAACTACTGTTAATTGCTCCTTTAATGCGGCCAAAAGAATCACTGGTGTGTCTGGACACCATACAACTGATCAGAACAAGTTGACCTGGAGGTGTCAGTAGACTTCAACTAAAGAGATTAAGTTCAATTCAATTCAATTCAATTTTATTTATATAGCGCCATATCATAACAAAGTTATCTCAGGGCACTAATCAATGCAATAATCCAGCCTAGACGTAACAAATGCATGGACTAGTTTTTCTGCATCTGCTTGAGACAGGATGTGCCTGATTTTTCCAATGTTACGTAGGTGAAAGAAGGCAGTCCTAGAAGTTTGAACACAGTTTGTCTTGTTATAGTTGGAAAAGAACAGGGTTAATATAACATGAATTCCTTTCCCTGCAAGCCATGACTGTAAGCCAGGTTTACCTGAATGGAATGCAGCCATGTTTTTCCAACTATACCAACTATATGTTAAAATAAAGGTCTATTAGTTTGAAAATTGCTCAGTTGTCAATGTAGATAGCTCTGTTGTCATCACTGTGAGCTCCAGACCAAAACCTCTCACAGCTACGACCGGAGAGAGGTCAAAGGTCATCAAGCAGGAGTTAGCAGGCGGCAGTAGGAACACCAATCAAACACCATCATGTAGGTCAGCTGAAGCGCCTCTTCAACGGCTGAGCAAACCCCATCTGCTAATGAAGACCGTGAGATGCGGTTCAAAGCTAGTAAGTGGTCCTTGAGATGCGTTTTTCCAGAGGGATTTACATTTTTAACAAGCTTTACTCAAAAATGAGGAAATGGCGACTTCGTTGGGGACTATTTTCAGTGGCGGATGACTCCACATTTGGCGCTCTAGTGAGTATTTGGGGCAGCGGACAGTGGATTAGTTGTGTTAGTAGATACATACTGTGCGGGTTTGTTGACAAGCAGTCACTACAATAATTTTACCATTAATGAATAAATATTTATTTGGGTTTATTTATTTATTGTTATAAACCTTACTGTGACAGTAGATTGTAGAGAAGTAGTATAAGTGTCACTATTTATTTCTCTGTAATGCACAGTTAAAAAAACGTTTATAGGTAATTGTTTGACTGTAACTGGTCAGTCCGATATGGTTCTGATGTTAAATGTAGTGTTCAGCAGTCCCTCTCAATGTTATTGTGCAGGGAGTCAGCCATGTGATGTCTCTGTTGGCTGCTCTGCAAACACTCGAGCAGCCCATTTCCCCGACGACCTCCCCCCTCTTTAGTTGAAGGTTTGTTAATCCGAGTTTGGCCGGACAACATGAACACGCAGGATGGCTGCCAAGCTTGACACATGCCCGCCCGGGCCTCGCTGTCGGTTGGCGTCCCAGCGCTTAACGTGTCCCTCCCTTGTTTTTGCAGATCCAAGAACAAGACGCCAAGATGCCGTTTAGAGAAGCCTTGGACAGCTCTGACTCGCTGCTCGCGCACTTTTCACTCCCTTCCAAGAAGCTTCATTCACCATCTGACCAAAAGCCGGTAAGCTGAGACGCCAAAACGCTGAAGATGCAGAAGATGGGATAAAATAAGGATCAACAATCCTTATTTTATCCCATCTTCTGTGTCACAGTCAGATATTATGTTGCAATGGTGTCTTTATGCATATTTAAGCATAGTATACCAATGCACAATGGAAACATTCTCCCCCTACAGAGGAGATGATCTCAACCACACCTTGCTACATACATTTGTATATGAGCAGTTGGTGGAGACTGAAATGTCTCCGACTCTGAACTTTGTTGCGCCTGTCAGGGTCTCATTAGTTCACGTATGTCCCGTCATAGTTCTGCCCACCTTCAGTTTGAGCAGAGGTCTTATTACCCCAAAATAATTGAAAACACCGCCTTCGGCGACTTCAAGTTTTTGGGTTTTGGTGGAGATGGCGGGTGTATTTGGGGCCCGGAGTTCTATAAAAATGACGCATTTAGGAGCAGCCACTCTGTCAGAAATGTAGAAGAGCCGTCTAAACGAACCATGATGATGACGTCCAAACAGTTCTGGGGACTCCCTGAGAGGAACTGCCCACTGGGGAGCTCCTACAATACCTAGATACCTTTAAGGGCTTTTTTTCTGTTTGCATTCCACCAATTGGTATAAAGTTGGTATGACAACTATCGGTCCATTCATCCATGTTCTAGTCATTTTTTTAAGGTTACGGTTACAAGCTGTAATACAGGTTGGTTTTTTTTAACGGCAGCTATCGGCGCTGCATTGGCTCATTTGTTCGACCAATCAGTGTACGATTACGTCTTGACCAAGGAGCTGCAGGAACTGTTCTTAGAACTATGAAAAAGATCCTCAAACAGGTGCTTTTGGCTCTCTTTTAACTATCCAATAGCTCAGGTGGTAGAGCTGGTTGGCCATTAATCTTGAGGTGATGGTGGACAAAATCGTCCTCCAAATGAGCAGTGTAATGTCCCTGGCTTTTTTCTTTTTCATCATGTCCAGTACATTGGAGTCCTGCAAGTCTCCTGCATCATGTCCGGTACATGTGTGCATGGTTTCCTGTAGATTACTTGTGTGAGGGAATGAGGCTGCAGCTATAGATTCATTTTATCACCATTTAATCTGATGATTATTTTTTACAGCGATAAATACTACCAAAATGGGATCACAACATTTTGGGATGTATTGCTCGTTTGAATGATATTAGCTCAGTTCATCGCATCCAGTACAGAGATGGGATGCTAGCCTAGCTTAGCACAAAGACTGGAAGCAGTGGGAAACTGCTAGCTCCGTCAAAAGGAAAAAAAGCTCCTTTAAAACACAGACATCATGTCACGCACATTCTGTGAAGCCAAGTAAGTAGTCGCTAGAAATATTTGCTAATCAACTCAGTAATTAGCTTAATCAATGACCTTATTAGCATAGCTGCTTGTGTTTATAATACATCATGGTGATTATTATGCCGGGTTATTAGGCATCTCAAGTGTCTCTTGTTAGTTCCAGTAGGTGAGACATCATTTATGAGTATTTCTGCTCGACTGCATTTGACTCTAGCAGATAAATAAATAAATAAAACAAAGGGACACAGAGCCTATTATCTGCCACAGGCCTCGGAGCTTCTCATTGCATTTCTGTCATTTAAATTCATTTCAACTTGACGCATTGTGTCTATACAAGCTTGTAAGATTAGCCTGAACAGACACACACACACACACACACACCCTCCAGTATGACAACACCACAAACGTACCTAGGCTTTACCAAGCGCTCCACAGCCAGAATGAAGCAGAGCAGAGCTGCGTTGCGTTTGAACCCCACACTTTTAGCCAGTATGTCGCAGGCAATATTTGAAAGAAATAGGTCTTTTGTGTACGTTGAAAAAGTTTTAGCTCTTTGAGTTCAGCTCATGTAAAATTGGAGCAAAAGCAAAAGAGTTGCGTTTATATTTTTGTTCAGTGTAGAAAACAAACGAGGGGATCAGACACAGGTGAAACCAATGACAAGAACAGGAAACCACGCCGACTGGCACAAGACACAGGCTAGGGGAAACTACAAAATAAAACAGGAAATGGGGGCACAAAACAAAATGCACGAGGCCTTATCGGAACGGGACAACGTTGCTCTTAAGGTCTTTACAAACCTGTCCCCCCCCAAAAAAAGAAGCTAAATACTTGCCTGCAAATATTGAAAAATCAACCTCATTCTAAAAACAAATTGCTGTCTGACTGTGGTGTCTGTAGTGTTCCGACGCAGATTGCGCGCCGCCGGAGGAAGATTTAAGATCGGCCGAGAGGACAGAGACCCAGGACCCACCCGTTGAAGGGGAGGTGTCGGACGACTGCAATTGCGCCTCGGCCACTGTACGCAAACCTTTCCTTTCTAACTTCCTTACCACTCCGATTCTCACATTGGTCAAAATATAAGAGAGTGGTTTAAAGATACACTTCCTCATTTGTTACTGCTTTGAATTACATCTATACATATATTTCGTTAGATCACTAATAAGTCATTAATAAAGGTTTTTTATGACAATCGATCAAGTCTGCAATTATAAATGTTATTATTATTATTTCATTATAATGTAATCCTTAAGCGGCTCTTCTTAATGCCTTACTGTCTATCTATTAAGCATTAGTTAATTTTATTACATTTGACAAAGCATTATGAAATGTAAACCGTACAGAAAAAGGTGTTATCTTTCCTCCTCAACTGCTCATTGTGGTTGTTTCGACACAGTTTCTGTGTTGAGAGATGATACTGAATGTAATACCAATAATGCACAGGTCAGTTGAAAGTGTTCATAAGATGAGCATAAAAAAAGACCACAGAATTCTGTCTGAATCTGCCAATTCTGAAACGTTATTCCCTTTTGAAGACTTTGACTTGTTGTGCTCCCGCTTCTTGATCGTGGCAGAGGGCCGCAGACACGGAGGCGGAGAGGCTGGAGCATCGCAGGCTGTGGGAAGCCGGGCACGCGGACTACCTGGGCAGAGACGCCTTCCAAAACATCCAGCGGATGCTGGACCGCTTCCTGGATTAACAGATCGCACGCAGGAACAACTACGTAACCCAAACTTGACTTGTGTCCTTTTATTTCATTTGAGTTCGAGTTTAGTCTGATCCCGGTGGTTCTAGGTTGGGACTTCAGCATTTGACTAATGGGTGTTTAACTGGCAGGCAAAAATACAGATTTGTGCATCTTTATCACCCCCATGTGTAGGACTTCTGACACCTAGTGGTATTATCAAGAGACTGAGGCTGAGAAAGTGATATACACCACTCCCACCAACCCTCACAGGGACATTGACGCTGACATGGGGACTGAAACCAACACAGACTTGTTTTTACCAGGAGTGTTTTATTTTTCTATAAGTAAAAATCTACAGGATCAAATCATTTGAGAGATCAAACACCACTACTGATCAATAGAACTAAATCAGTGTACAGTACCTGCAGAAAATTGACATGACATACTTGATTTTACAGTGCTGTGGAGTTTTTTGTGCCATTAAACAATAGCTGATACCCACTTCTTCATTTTCTTGTCAACAAATCCCATGAAAAGACCCAAACCAACAATGTGTTAGAGAGTATTGAGATATAAGGACTGTCTGTAGCCTAATGGTTCCCACTGAAGACGTAAATCTTCAAAACAGCTCACAAAACATGTGCTCACTGTAGTTTCTATCAAACGAGACATAAGGAAATAGCGGGGCCTATTTTCAGCGGAGGATGAATCCACGTTAGGTGCTCTAGTAAGTATTATATATATATATATATATATATACATACATACACACAAACACACACACTCACACATAAAATAAAAATACAATTTCAATTTAGATTTTTAATTCCCAAGTTGAAGATATTTTAATATTTCCCATCAGTGTTGGTGAATAGTGACGATTCAACCAGCAAAAACAAAAGAACAGTCAGCGAAAACTTTTTAACCCAGAAAAACAAAGGATTTTTTAATCTCAATGATGATCAAATAAAAGTGTGCAGAAATTGCAGAAATGACAGAAACAGCAAGGACAAAGTAACAGAACAACAAACAATGAGCCGACTCAGAACAAAGTAAGACAACCGGTATAAATATAAATAGATAAAGGGGCAAATGATGAAACAGAAACAGGTGAGCAACGAGACACAGGTGAGTGCAATCAAAGAAGGCGGGAAACAGACAGGAAGTCAACACGAACACCAGGCCACAGATTACAAAATAAAACCGGAAAAAAGAACCAGAAACATACAAAGTCCACCCAGAGTCCAGGGATCGTGACACGGAGGGGATTCCCTGCACCGTGGAACATGGCGGTTGGGAACGAGCTTGTTGGTTCCCGTGGCAAACAAACATATGTTAAGGAACCTCCTGATAGAATTTAACCTATAGGTAATTGACAGTACAAACTAAATGTCAGTGACAGTGTGAAGATTCAACACACACCTCATGTAAACGAAAGATGATCTCTGCATAAAGCCCCTCAATTCCCAGCAAGCTTGATAGGAGGCCCATCTGACTCCCACTACGAGTCACACTTATGATGTTGGGTGTCATCATCATGTTGGAGATGAACCTGCAACAAACACAAACAATATAATAGAACAACCTTAAAAACGATGCTTTCCAAGGTTATTTTAAGTGAACTAAAATTAGACCACGGCTAAGTATAATACATTTAGCTAAACCTAGGTAGAAACACAAAAATATAGTTATAAATAAGTAAAATAAAAGACTACTTTCTACTTGCTCATAACGTTGCACTGAGATAAATAAGACATTTATATATTTAGAAAGTGGGAACTAAAGTGCACAAAATACAGTTTCCTAGAAAAATAAAGACAACTGTGTTCAGTCATTAATAAAACATGTCTGCTGAGAAATTAATATTTAAATGAATCTAAATGTTTTTTAAAGGTCTGATTCATTTGCCGGACTTCTTTTCCTGACCACGTGTCCAAAACACGTTGACAATTCATCAACACTTCCCAAATAGAATTAAGAAATTTAATAATAACAACAACAAAAAAGAGACAACTGGATTTGCAATTCATGAATTCCAATTAGTTCATAGTGTTAACAAGAGAGGGATTCAGTCAGTGACCAGCAGGTCAGCTGTACGTGATGCAACATGTAACATGTAACATTTCTCTCCAGGCTAACATCCAAAACAAACATGGAGAGTACAGTTTTTAGTGAATGTTTACTTTGGTTTTAATGGATCTTTTTCCGTCACAAAAACTCCTCAAAATTGTTTTAGAATATGGTCTTGACTTTCCTTGTAATAACAAGTTACACAGTTATTTTCCAGGAAACTTTTCTCCAAATAGTGTACAGTGTGTAGTTATACTCTGTAAAAATGTCTCCATGTTGACAATCTAGCTTGTGATACTTTTGTATTTCTTTTCTATTTCAACAGTTTGGGAAAAGGATGCTTTTGGAGAACAAAATACCAATTTCCTCATGTCATTTCAGTTCAAAACACACACACACACACACACACCCCAATACACCCACACACTTTTTCTTTTACTTGTATCATGTTCTTCCACCAGGGGGCACTGTGGCTCTGCTTTCCGAACTCTCTCCATCAGGGCGGCAACAACAACAACTTAGAGAAGCAGGAACACAGATTAATGAATGTCTGACTGCAGTCAATAGAATGCTGTGGGATCGTTATCCACTGGGCACACGGCGCATGTTATTTTCACAGGCATTCCTCGCATAATGTTGTGACACAGCAGTGGAAGATAGTGTGGTGAATACAAAGCGAATGGCAGGAGGTGAGCGTGGGCCGGGCCTGTGCTGTCAGTGGAAAGGCCTTCCGATGATTGCTTTGAAAAGCAACCAGGCCCATCGACGCTCTCAGATGAACGGCTCCCGCTTGACTCAGATTCATCAAGATTAAAGTGCGAGCGCCGATCTGGGATAAGTTGCTGGTTTCCCTTGACCGCCTCATTCATTAAGCTCTGGAAAGGCAAAAAGAATCAGAGATTAGTCCCTGCAGATGCAGGCATTCTTGAAATAACAGCATAAAAAAAACAGCCTCTAACCCAGGTTAACTAACAACGGACAGCTTTATTTGCCGCTCGATTTGTGTGCCGTGGACGCCTGCAAGTATGAAGCTTTTATTCTAGCAAATATGACCTGTTGACCGGGAGGAGTCATTGAAGTCAGCCACCAAGTAATAACTACAAGTAGGGATTGACAAAGCGTGTGTCAACACTGATATTACTTAGCATAATTACAAGTTATATATAATCTCAGAAATACTATTTAAAAACAGGAATGTCATGAAAAGTTCATTTATGGTTCAACAAAGAAAAATTAGATGATCGATGATTTTGGATGTGGGTCACTTCCTGGCCAACATGTCCATGGGCTACATAGGTTTAAAATGGGCAAACTGCATGAGCCCCAATTTCATGTCACCCACCGGGCCAGTGATTTATGGCCTGTTGGAAACGAATTTCATCAAGGGCTAGATTACTCGTACGTAAAAACATAAGGCAATTATGTCATGCCACATTGCAGGACAGGGGATAGACGTGTTGAAAATTGTTTGAGGGCTCTTCTTTAGGTTTAATAGAAAGCGCTGGAGGCAGAAATAATCTTGCAGAAAAGAACCCCAGTTGTGGCCAAGTAATATAAGACTGATAGTGCATTCGTGGTGACTGATAATATATTAAAAGGGGTATTGCAGCAGTTCAGGATTGCACTGTATTTCATAATGCAGGGGGGACTCATGTTCTGACTTTAAGTATATTATGACAGGTAAACTGATTTTGACATGTAAAACCGGTGGAATGACCCTTTAACAAACCTTTGACTTTCCCCATTGCTCGTTCAATGGCAGAGTGTGTGTTAGAGATGCACACTTCCACTATTTCCTTTATGTGACACAAGATGAAGTCATATATAGACTAAGTGTAATTTTAATATTTAACCTATATGCTAATACTTTATTCGGGACTTTTCTGCACTTGTTTTACCATCAATAATTCTAAATTATCAGCCCTGCTTGAGGGTAGATTTGATTTTCAATCCTCTGCTCTCAGATCATGCTTGTTAGCTCTACAACTGGTATTTAAGAATTTCCAGGTGCCAAGAGAAAGTAAAGGAGCACACAGTTAAATGATTATTAAATTGCACCATGAATCAAGACGAGTAAAGAAAAATTATGTTGTAAAGCCTTGTGCTTCTGCTATTAAGTAAAAAGAAGCCTTCTATATAGGCGTACTAGTTGGCTGTTTTCCAACATAAAGGAACAGATGCTTGAATGCATTGTAAGTCTTTTTTCTCAATATTCTGAGCTAGATGAATATCTATTGATTTTGAAAGTGCAGAACATCGTTCAGAACATAATTAGGTGGCATGGAAAATGACATTCTAACATTATGGATGTTGCAGTCACACATGAGTGAACAATATGTAAACACAATGTGTCCATTCACCAAAGCATTCCTCAAATTTTTATATTGACCCGATGACAGTGCGGTGATGAAAAGTCAGAGGATCACCAAGGTTATTACACTTCATCCTGAGGGGAACTTAAATGTCTGAACCAAATATAATAGTAATCCATCCAATATTTGTTGAGATATTTCACTAAAAACCACAAGATACTTTACAAAATGGTCATAGAAACACACTAAAAACATAC
This sequence comes from Nannoperca obscura, assembly GCA_036024295.1. Classification (NCBI taxonomy): domain Eukaryota; kingdom Metazoa; phylum Chordata; class Actinopteri; order Centrarchiformes; family Percichthyidae; genus Nannoperca; species Nannoperca obscura. The sequence continues at coordinate 12,598 of JAVQJL010070152.1, forward strand.
AACAAACAACATTAATCACACATTAAAATCAGTTCTGAAAAGAGTGAAAAGTTTTGATTAGTGATTTGAACGTGGACCGATCGGTGCAGTGTTGAATGTGTTTGGTGAGAGAGTTCCAGAGAGAGGGGGCATCTATGGAGAAGCTTCAGTTGCCCCACTATAACCAGGTATTTGGTCCTGAGTGGAAGCTACAGGAAGTAGTGTGGTGGCGAAGGAGGTCAGTGAGGTAGGAGGGTGCCTGGTTATGGAGGGCTTTATGAGTGAGGGGAAGGACTTTGAAATGGATTTGGTGTGGAACAGTGTAAGTTCTGGAGGACTTGGGTGATGTGGTCACTGGAACAGGAGTGGAGCAGGCGAGCAGCTGAGTTCTGGATATACTGGAGTTTATTTAGGACCTTGGATGATGTATTCATTAGGTAGAGAAGTCAGTTCTGGTGATTTGATTGATGTGGTGTTCAAAGGAGAGGTGTCTGAAAATGACTTAGAAGATGTGTGGGAGGGAGACAGAGTGGAGTTATCGAAGGCGAGGCAGAAGTTGTGAGTTGTGATTATTATTATGTCTGATTTCACAGTTTAGTTTAAGGAAGTTGCAATGCCTCCATGATTTATTGCTAGTGAGGCAGTTAGTCAGAGTGGAGTGGGTTGCAGTGGTAATGGATTAAGTGGAGATGTAGAGATGGACATCATCAGCATAGCAGTGGAGACCGTGACAACATATGATGTTGTCGGGACTTCTTTTTCTTTCACAAAGAGTTACTATACGCCATGAAGTTCCAACACACAGGTTCTCACATTTGATGATCTTGATGTTATTTTTGTAGCAGCTTGTACCATTCAAACAAAAACTCAAGTACATTCATAAATATACATGCCTTTACAAATGAAACTACAAAAACTCAAATTAAAATGTTATTGTTTCTAAACACTCCTTTCTTTATATATTCTACTAATTTCTTTGTTGCAGTTACTTGCAGTAAAATACTATTGCACAACGGTGCAATCCATTTGTATATATTCCAATCTTTCAACTGTAGGTGGCATTGTTTTCAGAAAATCTAAACTAAACTGGCTACGAACAGGAGTAGGATGAACAGGAGAGGACCAAGCACTGAACCCTGGGGGACACCGTGGGACAGAGAAGTGGTGGAGGAGGTGCAGATGTTGATGCTGATGAACTGTTGTCTGTTTGAGATCTGACTTTAGCCAGGAGAGAGCAGCACCAGTGATGTTAAAGGGAAGATTCAAGGTGGGAGAAAAGAACAGTGCGGTTGATGGTGTTGAAAACTGCTGAGGTCGAGGAGGATGAGAATGCTGAGAAGGAGGTCATTTGTGACTTTGAGGAGGGCTGTTTCTGTACCGTGCTGTGAACGGAAACTGGAATGAACCGGTCAACAGGTCATGGCAAATAAAAATGGCCAGTTATACATATTTGACCACCTCTTGCCAGTGAAAAACAAAGAAACATTCTAAAATCCTCTTTCTAGCAGACTCTCCTCACTGAAGTTGAAATTATTAACCAGTGGCAATTTCAGCGTCCTGAGCAACTCAACCAGAAAGAAAAGTTAGCAGAAATCTTCAAATACAAAATTCACTGAGAGCCTTGTGTAACCAGCACTGACACCACACTGACCTCACCCATATGTGCTTCCAAGAAATTCCACCTTTGTTGGGCACATCAAGGGAAATCTTAAAGGAGGATGAAACTGAATGCCACACTTGGTCAAATAACCAGGAGCTCCAGGCATTGTTTGGTCTAGAATGATGAAGCACCTGGGTTATATTTTCTATTCCGCCTGTCTCCCTCTTCACTTGTTTATTCTTTATTTTTGACTCCCACCTCTTTTAGCATGTTTGGATGAACAAATAGTCCTGATAATGACCACATCTGGAACTCTTCTGTGGCTTGATGAGTACACAAGCTTTCTGCTTGATGGAGTGCTTACGATTCGGGGGTATGAGGGCTGTGCGTGAGTGAGTGCAGGAGAAAAGGGAGGAGAGAATTTGTGGTTGTGCAGGTGTAGGCTACACGTTCATGCCCGTCAGCCACAGCTGTTATTCAAGCCATGCTGTGATTGTCTTCAGATACACAATGTTTATGAGAAGGAAATGTGATAACTGTCAGGGAATCCTAATTACCTCCATATGTTTTTGGGTTAACTGCTTTGAACCGCCTCCTCTGCTCATCATTTGTGGTAGCTGTCGCATGACTATTTTGACTTATGCTCAAAGCCGTTCAGCTAATTTGATCAGTGGTTCAACTGACGGCTCTGGATTTTAATGACCCACAATTTCTGTGATCAGGCCAATTGGGGATTGCAAGTGTCAGCAGTGGAGGGGATTCTGGTCTGCACTCATTTCAAGGCATCTGATGGGCCAGAGCAGCTGGGTGGAGTCTGTCCTTGAAATGGCAGCCTACTGACTCAAACTGGGCCACAAACCAAACCAGTTTCCCACAATTAGACAACTTAGCACTCTGATTCAATGGACAGATGCATCTTTGGAACATTCAACTTTCTAGGATACATTTTTCAGTGAGCTTGTAAAAGAGGATTTCACAGTTGGTGTGTCTGCTACTGGGGTCCAGAACATTAATTCTGGGAATCCTATCTAACCCAGGCAGAATAAATTAAACAAAATTCAGCAGCATGGTGGCCTAGAGGCATGTTCACATCTGCCTGTAGACACTTACTCCCAGAGTGGGAGATGATCCAAAAGGTCTAAAGTTTACTGCACAGCTGCTGGAACCGGAGAGAATCTTTGGGAAAGGCTCGTATCTGTTATATGTTTGAAACAAAGCAGTGGGTGAAATACAGTCCGTTAACTTTAACATTCAAGAAACAGACGTTGTGAGGTTGTAATGTAATTTTAAGGCTCTAATAAACAATGTTATCTTAATGTCTGACCAAGAAAGGTTCTTAGAAAACACAAAACCATAAAGCATCAGCAGATTCCTGACACAATCCGAACAAAAGAGCTGACGTTTCTCCTTGGGCAATACTGCTTAAAAGGACAAAACAGTGAATGTCTTGCCTTTTATAGTGCCAAACAATTGTTAAGCATGAATTCGTTCAACTGGGTAATTCGTACTCAGTATGTAATCACTGCACCTGGGCAAGGGTGATTACTGATGTGTAGAAATAAGAATAAAGATTATTCCAACTTTATGGGCATCAGTGTATATTGCAAGTTTGCATCAGAAGGTTGCTGAACAAATAAAAGGTTTGTCTAACGTTTTGAAGTGCCACTCAGATTCCAAATCAGCTTTATATGCATACAAAAATACATTTCCTGTGTCTTTCTGTGCATAATTCAGTTCAGTTTGATTTTTATAGCGCCATACCATAACAAAGTTATTTCTGGGCACTTTTTCGTATAGAGCAGGTCAAGACCGACTCATGACCTGAAAAAAAATATGACCATTGAAGATCTCTATATAGGTATAAATAGTTTTGAAATAGTTTTTCTACAAATATGATTTTAATTTTCTTCAATAATAAATGTGCCAAAGTTCTTGATGCACAATTTTCATATGATTGGTAGATTGTTAGTAAACTGAACTCTAAGCAATCAGGAAGACTTAATACCAGCAAGGCCACAAAATGTTGTGTCACCTCTTTTCAATTTAACAGCTCATTTACTGACACTGATGATCATGTGATTTACTATGAAAACAAGCAGTCATGAAGACAGCTCGGCACTCATATGAACACACTGTCAAAGACGGGCAGTATATCACACATGCGCAAGTACCGTTAGCTCAAAGCTCTACATCTGAGCCTGATGAAAATGTTGTCAACATCACGGAGGAAGAAATGTCAGCTCAGTGCTGCTTTCATTACCGAGGAATCTCCACATCTCCACTGTTTTCATGTCCCGAAGAGAGGAGCCTTTCTCTGATGGAGCAGTCCTTGCAGCTTTTCTTCAAATTCACTTTCAGACACAAAGTGCCTTGATGTTCAGAAATACTGATTGTGTTGCTCTGGCTGTGTTGGACACAAATTTTACTGAGCCAGAGCTCCCTTGTACAATCTTTAATTTTTCAATCAGCTACAGTGCCGTGTAAAAATCTACATTTTCTTTCACTAATCCCTTTTGAATAGTGACTTTTTCCGGTCAGTTTCCATAATAGAGCACATAAGCACAGGGATATAACGACGTAAACGGCTGAAAGCATGGTGTTACTTAATGCTGATTACTCTTTCGGTAATTAGAGCAAACAGGTGTGCACACGATGTGAGATTTTCCAAACTGTATTCAAGCAGGTTTTGGGTTACAAACACACAGTTTCATAACATACAGAGGTCATGGGAGTGGAGCACTGTAAGCAATCTGGTTTAGCTGTCAGGCGTTTTTAGCCATGGGGGGACACGCATTACTGCAGTTTCATCAGTTTTGAGGATGAAAAATGTTGATTTGATTTTTCAAAAGAAAGCTCGAGATCCTTTAGGTAGAAGTTAGTTGAGAAAGCAGTGTTGCACTGGTTAACCCCAGTGCCCTGGTTGTTAGGAAGAATGCCAGGGTTAACAAAGAGAGTCACAGATACTGAAATTCCTCAAAGTGTGACTCTTTCAGGCCGATTCTGCAGAACTAATGGGGGATTTCCTCATGGCTCCAGATGTTTCTTCTTTCTGGAAGACGAGACTGCGGCTGTATTCCCAAAGCGATGATTGCGAGTATCTAGTCTTTGAGAGTGATGGTGACCTACTTCCTTCCTTCCTTCAAAAAGCTAAATGGAGTATTTTCTCAGATTTGTATCTGTGCTCTGCTCTCTAAAGCCAGCTGAACAAAATCTACATTCAACTTTTGATTAATTTCATTGCAAAAATGTTATGGAGTCACACACTTCTGTATGTTTCCTATAGCTTTTTTGGCAAATGCTCCTATTTATAAGTTATTATTAAAAACATTATTCTCATCTATGAATTTCATTTATTGTACTGTTGCAAACATTCTTAGGTCATCATTCTTCAGCTTTTTTGCTTTCCCTGCTTCAGCAATAAAAGTTTATGTTTTTGTTTTGACTTGGTAGAAACAGGTAGAAATATTTTATTAAAATATAAGGAAAATTGCTATGCATTAGTCTGTCAAAGACAAATAATTTACAAATAAGGACATAGAACCTGCATCAGCATTTTTCAGAAGCAGATTCAAAGATGGTGCACACTGCTGAGAGCACAAAACAATTATTATTGAAATATCTGACTCCAGTTATATAAACACAGAAAATACTTTAGATGGACATTTATGAAAGGCACAAGATACCAACGGATGTCTCAAATTCAGAGTAAAAAATAAAAATCACCTGCCATAATAACAAATATTTTCAATCAATTCTGTAGTTAAGTTAAACAATATTTTCTAGTTAGAAAATGAGTTGTTAAGCAATTCTTTACAGCTTGACATAATCTGTCATTGTCAGAAGCAACTGTACTACGTGATCATCTACAGCTTTGGATGCTAAAGAGTCTTTGCTTACTGATCAAGATGGGATAATTCTAGGGATCACTTACTTTAACCTACAGTGGAGTTTATAGAGGCAGAGTGTGATGATTTTGTAGGCAGCCACTTTACCACTTGATGTATAGTCCAAAATTGTTGAGAAAAATAAAAATTAAGAACTTTTGTCAAATTTGCATTACACAGATTACCAGTTGTATAATGTTTTGTTACCTCCTCCAATCTACTGAAAAAACTACTGAAACCACTTAAATTTGGTGGGAAAATTTGGGAAGAATGAACTCGGTAGATTTTGTATGTAGCGCCATCATGTGGCCATTTGTAAAGCACCACATTTTCCTTTACAACTCCCAAAGGCGTGGAAAAATAGGCATGGCCTATGTGACAAACTACCTTCTTGGACATGTTGTACAAACAAATTTATACGACACACATGATCAACATTTATGAGCTACGACATAGTGGCCATTATCTAATTAAACTAAAGAATGTAAAGGTATGTACAACCTCGGTGGAGGTAATCACTCTCAATACTGTCTATCTCAATAAAATTAAATCAACATCATCTTTGGTAATGTATACCCTTTAAGTATATTTTATATAGCCACAGGATTCCACGAGGTGGTGGCATGGAAGAGCAGTAGTCGTTACCTGATTGGTTGTTTTTTTCCTAGTATGGTAGGAACAGAGAGACACTTGTTTTTCACCTGTGCACCCCATCTCATGGAGTGATGCGGCGAAATATGGCCCATATATTTTACTTAAATGTGGCTTTATTATGGTGTTTGGCCTGTGTAAAGCCAGGTAACTACAACTATTCACCAGTCCCATTTCCTTGTGAGATTAGGGTGCCAACTATCTTACAGTTATAGTGGAAATTTGAAATCATTTGGTCAAAGACAATATGCTGTACTGTCCAAAGGGACTATACAAGTCATTAGCTTAAAGCTAAACTGTAAAACACAACAATTGACAGGTAACCAAAAATAAAGAGAAAAAAAACTGTCTATGAGAAGAAACTATGAAAACAATGCAATGTAACATAGGAAAAAGGTGACATATGGCTATGTCAAAAAAAAAAAAAAAAAAAATATGTAGTCTACTTTCCCACATGATTAGCATTTCTTTAGCAAACATGGCTATTAAAAGTATCTATATGCTCAAAATGGGAGGCCAACTGATATTTCCCAGTGAAACGATAAACTATGGTGCACAAAATACCATCAAACTAGGCCTCTAAGCAGCCCATACTCCACCACTTCTGGTTTTTCTCATTATTTAATCATTGTGACAGCAGTTATTACATCATTTTGAGCATTAAAAACATTATCTGCTTTTAACTAGGCAGTTGTTTGGGCATACAGTATGGCAATGGACCATGATGAACAGTTCAATTCTTCAAAACACATTGAGAAATGTGGCTTTAGAGTCTATGCCAATGGCATTCCTAGCTGTGCACCGGTAGACCCCAGCGTCTCTTTGTGTCGGGTTCTGGATGATGAGGGAACCTTGCGGATGGAGGTACTTGTTTCCAAAAAGGCGTGGCTGTGCAATAACAGCCAAGCGGGTTTTATCAGGTGTTTCCCAAGCTACCTCCACTTTAGGGATCCCAGTTGCTATGCAGTTCAACTGAACAGCAACTCCATGTTTAGCATAAGTTACAGAGGGAGGGCCGTTGGTAATTCGAGGTGGGTATGCAATCACAATTACAGATACAGAAAGCTGAGAGCTGCCGTACTCATTTGCAGCTCGGCAGATGTAGGACCCTTTATCATAGACTGATACTTGTTGGATGGCAAGCGTCCCATTGGGAAGTACAGCATATCGTCCAGCTCTTTGCAGCCTGTTGAGGACAACCCCACTGGGTAAAGTCCATGTCAGTCTGAGGGGTTCCCCGTTAGTTATACAATGAAGCAAAAGCCTTTCTCCGTTCATGACATTGACAGGAGTGTTGTATCTGTTGTTGATTTCTGGCTTTCTCCCTGGGGACAATGTGATTGTACGCTCCACAAGCCCACGAGAATTACGCCCCAGACAGCGGTACATACCAGCTTCAGCAACAGAAGGGTTGCTGATGATCAAAGACCCATTGGGCTGATGGAAAAACTTGGAGAACTGAAAACCGTTATGCAAAAGTGTGCCGCTGGGTAAGATCCAAGTGACATAAGGTAGTGTCGAGCCCTCAAAGGAGCAATTTAAAGTCATTGCATTCCCCACAGTCAGCACCAGGCTATCTGTTTTAGGACCTTCAATTTGTGGCCTCTCGACAACCTCTTTCACATCCAAGTTAACCACCAGCCTGACCTCCCCTCCTTCATTACGAGCTATGCAAGCTAGCTGCCCTGAGTCTGTCCTCTTGGGTGACCGGATTTCCAAGCTACCATTTTGGTGAACTGTCATTTTGTTGCTGTAGTATGGTGCAGGAAGGATCACATTTCCTGGTAGAACCCACATGATTCGGGGGGTGGGGGTTCCCTTTGCCACACAGTCTACCAACTTCCATTGATCTTGGACTGCAGTCACCTTGATGGTGTTGGCAGTTCCTCTCAAGCCATTGATCATTGGAGATGTTACCAGGACCTCTAGCTTGATGACTTTATGGTCTTGTCCTGCATTGTTCCTGACCATGCAAGTGTAGTTACCTCCATCAAAACGTTGGACCTTCTGAACCAGCAATGTCCCATTATCCAGGATCTGATATTTGTTTAAAGCAGGGGAGATGACTCTATTTGTAGGGGATATCCATGTGATCACAGGCATTGGTTCTCCTTTGGCCTTACATCTCAGTGTAACAGTCTCACCGTAGAAAACCCTGACAATATTTTGGTCCTTATCATGGATTTGTGGTGGGGAAGTTGCAACCTTCACCTTGACTCTAACCTTCATCTCATCTTTGCCAATTTGGTTCTCGGCATAGCAAGTGTAGTCACCTTCTTCTGGCATGCCGACATCGTTGAAGTACAGCGTCCCATTGTCAAACACCACATACCTACATAAAGTTCAGAAAGGGAAGGGGAGGAGAGGGATACTGATTGTTACACTTTGACTGCAGCTGTCAGTTAATGTATTTACAATTATTTTGTTATTAAGATTTGGAAGTCACACATTATGACTTTCATTAGCTCTTTTCTTACTGAGGAGAGGATACCAGTAATATTCAATTCAACTCAGTTTGATTTAGATAGCGCCATATCATAACAATGTTATCTAAGGGCATTATTATATATGTCTTATATTTACAAAGACCCAACAGTCCCATCATGAGCAAGCACTAGGCGACAGTGGCAAGGGAAACAAAAGTGTATATGTGTGATACTGTCGAAGTGCAGAATATGAGGAAATCCAACCTTCCAAAGTTAATTCTAATATTCACTACCATTATGGAGCTCATACCTGCGACTGCGCCCCCCGCTGAAACTATCTCTTTGTTTGACCAGGTTGACCATTGTGCCATCCGGCAGTGCCCAGCTGATCTCAGGGTTGGGGAGACCAGAGGCCACACAGTCCACCTTCAGGTCTCCTCCGTATACCACTTCCTGACTGGATTGCTGCTGCTTCAGCTCAATCTTGGCTGGCGTGGTCAGCACATTGACCTGCAGCAGAACGTAGTCATCACCCATCTTGTTACGTGCCACACACAGGTAGTCACCGGTGTCCTTGTTGGTCACAGAATGAACAGTTATAGTGCCGTTGGGGAACACCTTGATCCTGGAGTCAAAACTGAAAAGATAATAGAAACAATAGCATTAAGAGGACTTTAAATGTAGGCATTTATTTGAACATTTAATTGACAAACTATTAATTAGCCAGTGCATTTGTTACCTGTACTGAGCATCCACCAGCTTCTTAGAGGGTGTCCTCCAGATGATCCGGGGCTCCGGCTCTCCAGTTGCCACACAGTTAAGCAGCAGCCTCTCCCCATAGATCACATCTGTTCTCTGTGGGGATGATGAGGTGATACTGGCCTTGGTAGAGAACGGATTCCTCTTTATGCTCAAGATCACCGTTCTCTTGCTGAATGCCACAGCATTACTGGCTGAGCACTCGTATCTCCCAGCATTCCCCGGGCCGAATCCCCGTATGTAGAGCGTCCCATTGGGGAAGACGATGAGGTTGCGTCCAGTAACCAACTGCGAAGCAGTGAGCTGTACGCCATCAGGTGTAATCCAGCGGATGACAGGCTGGGGCACACCTGTGGCAGTGCAGTGGATATAGGTGGTGCTGCCCTCTGGGAGGGTGGTGTTCTCATGTTGTGTCTGCTGAATGACAGGTGGCAACACCGAGACATAAAGGCGGACTGAGACTGTGTCAGCTCCAGCTGCACTACTGCCAATGCACTTATAAATCCCTCTGTCTGTGTAAGTGGCCTGGCTGAGCTTGAGGGTTCCATTACTCAAGATGACCACACGCTGCTGAGGGACAACACCAAGTGGGTCAGCAGCCATGTGGACATGGTTAGGGAGCACCCATTTGACTTGAGGCTTAGGGTGCCCCTCAACTTTACACTCCAAATCAACTTTGTCACCTAGTTGCACAGTGACGTCTCTGTGCCGAGGTTGGAGGATCCACGGAGGCTGAGACAGGACCACAAGGTTGATCACCATCTTGTTTGTGCCGTACTGGTTCTGGACTGTGCACAAGTACTGGCCCCCGTCCATGGGCTGTGTGTTCCTGATGATTAATGTACCATTTGCATAGACCTCAAACCTCTGGACCCCAGTGTTCAGAGCAATAGTTGCTCCTGCATGAATAGAAAGGGAGAGATTTCTAATATGACAGTGTTTTCTCACACATATTACAAAAAGTATTATGAAGAAGAATTGAATATAGAAAAGAAAAACAATATACTGTAGATTAAATGGGTGTAGTATTTGCACAAAAATGGGTATCATTTTTGTGTGGGTGCCGTCTTCTATAACAAAATATATACCATATCCAAGGCGAAGGGTTTAGGATTTATTTTGATTGGCACAAAGGCTTTGATGTGGTCCTCATCCTAAATATTGGACATAGGTTTAATTACTTTACATTACTTATATATTTATCAGGAAGTGAACACTCAACCCAGCTTTTAGGAGTGAAATACTATGTATTCCAAGGTGGCGCCAACACAATGTTTCCATTAAATTAGTGCATTGTTCGAAAATAAATGTTTGTATCAACCGCATTTACCTCGGAAATATGTTCATATTGGACGATTCCATAGGTCAAAGTTTATGTCCACTGCCAATGAGTGTAAGGTAAGAGTGTGGAGTTGAGGTAAATAAGTGGATCGTTGTTTTTAAAACCATAAACCTTAACCTTCCACCCCTAACTAAAGTGTTTCAGTTGCCTAATCTACACCTTATCTTGGGCATGGTTTAAGTGCCATAACGACAATAGTAATCTTTTTGTATACTATTATTTAGTATCTGTTACGGATGCTCTCTGAATCTAGTGTTGTTACATAAAACTGTGTAAATAGTAGGACCCAACTGTAACTAGAAAGTAGCCTAGAAAGAAAGTAGCCTGAAATAAAAAATGAAAAGTTGTTGGGGTGTCACATTTGATCATTCTTAGCCTGATCCATTTTGGACATGTGTGAACATTGTGCTGTACTTCACACATGTAATATAAGCAAGATAAGGAATGTCTGTGAATGGCAGACAGAGGCAAAATAACATCTGTATTATTGGGATATCTGAGGACTGCCGCCAACAGATTTTGTTGCCCAGTTACTACAAGATCTCGTGAAACTGGATGATTGACACATCCTTGACAGGGCCAGCAAAACTTGGAAATAAGGGGAACACCCTTGTCAATTTTTGTGAGGGTTCATCACTTCCAGATCCCAAAGACAATCTTTTGCCAAGCCAGCTGCTTAAACCCACTGCAATTCTGGGTTACCGTGTTTCCATTTTTCTCACTTCTGCACTGATGAAGAAACAGGCAACATTTGGAGAATAGACAGGCATTCTTTTTTCAATACCTGACATTAAGTATGGTCTAATTTCCCCTTTGATTAATTGCTAAACTGTAAAACAATATATTTGACAACTAACAATGCTGACCTTTAAACAACAAGAATAACAATAATAATGTATATTAATGATTTATATTAGTTAGTGCTTATTGGAAAAATGACACTGATTTAATAATTACTTTCATTTTCCATAGTGTTTGTAAAGGAGAAAGTGCCAAGGCTGACATAAAAATGTATGCAAAGCTGACTAATGAGATTTAGTCATACATACCACTGGCAACTTTAGTCCATGACAGGAAGGGCATTGGCTCACCCTCAGCCTCACAGGGAAGCTGAGCATCTGTTTCAGCTTTCACAGTAAAAGTCTTGAAATTACTCTTAATTTTCCTTGGCTTCCCTCTTGGAATGGATCCTTGTCCAGGTAGATGTTGCTTTCTGGACACATCCTGAGTGCTTGTTGGCAGTCCCTCTCTGAATGGATCAGTTTGGATTGCAGCTGTTGTTGGGGCAGGGGTGGCCATCTGTTTGATTGTCTGCCCTCTGGTAAGTTTTAGGGCTGGGGAAGTTGGATTTGTACTAATAAATGAAGCCAGTTTGTGGTCAGTTGACTGGGTTGCAGAATAGATGTCTGATGTTCTCCTAGGCTCTGATGTGGTGATGGGTTGGATTTGTTGCTCTTGATTGCGGATGTCTGGAATGTTGGTGGTCCTTGGAGCCTCCTGAGTGGTGGCCCTCAGTGAAGGGCCCATTTTGGCTCCTGTGAGAGGTATTTTGTGTAGTGTGACATGTGGTGCTACTCTGGATGGGATCACAGCATCAGACCTCGATGAAGAAGCAGATGGAGGTGTTATGACTATAGTTGGGATAGGGACATCAACATTAATTCCTATGTTTGCAGTTTCTTTAAGATGTTGTTCTACTTCTGACTCACTGCTTGTGGTTTTATGTTGACTTGAACTATGATACGATATTTCAAGTACTGTTGGTTTTGTGTCCAAATCACCATCAAAAAGCATGCTTGGTGTTGTACTTAAGCCACTTGAAGTGTATCCAGTGGTTGTCTTGATTTCATGCTCGATCAGGGAGGCAGCTGAGGCGGATGGGGACAGCAGCAGTGAAAGATGCATGCCAGTCTCTTTCAAAAGCATCATTTCACCCTTTTCGGTAGGTGTGTATTCATGACCGGTTAGATTCTGATCGGTTTGCACTTGCCTTACAGTGTGAAAACCCCCAGAAGAATTGTCAGAGCGTGGCACAGGTCCAAGGTCTCCTTTGACGCTTACCCTTTGTGTCTCCTCTAAGGGATTAACAGGTGGATGAGGGCTGCCTATAAACGTCTGCTGATTGGTTGATGTGAGAATATCCAATCGCTCTGGAGGAGACGCACTCTCTGAGTACAGGCTTGTCCTTCCGTGACCCACTCCTGGAGAGGCTGTTGGAAATGATGGTGCCACTGATGTGCTATTGAATAGTGGTTTGGCATGGGATAGAAGGCTGTCATTTGTTTCGGGGGGAGAAGCTGGTGGTGAAGAGAGTTTGGTGGCTGCCTCGTCTTCATGCCCCGAGCCTGTGCTTTCTTCACGAGTCAGTCTGCCTGATGACGCTGCTTGGCTGCCGCTGAATGGAACAGTGGTATTGAAATTGGCTGTTGTAACTTCTAATGGTTCTATTTTTAGCTGTGTGGAGGCAGTGGTCCTGGCTGTTGCTAGGGAAGCATTTGCAGGTTTGGTGGCCATAAACTGGGTGAGTTTATTCTGCTTTTGTTTCTTTTTGTTTGGCCTTATCCGACGTCCCCCATTCCTTCTCCTGGACTTAGCTTTTCGTAGGCGGGGCGGCGATTGCCCGTCAGACCCCCTCCTTCTTGCAGTGGTGAGTACAAGTGTAGTAGTTGGAGATGCTGTTGTGAGCATTGCTTGAGACTGTAAATAATAAAATACTGTGTCCTTTGGCTGATTATGTGACTGTGATGTTGTTTCATTCTCACTAAGATATTTTCCATTTTCCTCTTGGCTTGTTTTCAATTTATTTGGGTTGAGCGGAGGGATAATTTGACTTTCACTCGAAAAGAGTTCTCTGTCATTATTGGAGCTGGCAACAACATTCGGTCCATCCATATTCTCGCTCTTCTCCGATGCCTTGGACCAATCAGCTGTTTTGACTCCATCAACATCTGAATTTGTGCTAGGGTTCTCTTGTAGAGAAAATGTACTGCTGCTGCTTGCAATGTTTATGTTAGCCTGCCAGAAAGTGACAGCGTGTAGGGGAACAGATGTGGTCTGTGCAAGGAAAAATTCACTGTTTGAAGTTGTGTGTAGATCCAAGATCATATCACGGCTTGTGTGTTGTACAATCTTTGTGGTCTGTGTTGTGTGTGGCTCTGCTGTAGCATGTATGCTGTGTGTGAAATAATTGTTAGATGTCATATCAGGTGTATTATGTGTAGTGTAACTATTAGATGTCAGTGTGTGTGGTGTTGCAAAGTAATCCAGACCCTTTTTTTCCCGCACAGTCACGCCATCTGACGATCCCTCAATAGTATCTTGTGACTGTGATGTCTGCTCTGTAAGTTTCCTCTCTGTTGTGTGCTGAACTGGGAGTGGTGTCACGGTATTCTGAGCTTTTCTATCCCTAATCTTAGCCAAAATATCAGCCCATTTCTCTGGATCTATTTTACTCTTGGACATATTAATCTTCCTCCTGCTCTCATCTATATTCTTCCTGTCTTCAACACGCGATCCTATTGGTTTTCGGATCACTTGAGGCCTCCGCCACATTTTTCTCGATGGATGGATGCTCCTCCTGCCTGGGGCCACACCTGAAACTCTCCTCAAAGGAACCAAGCGGCTCATTGGAGCCCCCACCTGAGAAACCTCAGAGTCCCCTGATGCTTCCTCTGTATCCTCTGTAGGAACTTTAATCTGAGTGTTGACCCCTGAGGCTGACTGGGGTCTTGCTGGAAACTTCCTCAGAGGCCTTATCAGCCCTTTGCGCCTGATGACAGTGACTTTTGTAGCCAGTGTATCCACACCATGTTGATTTATGGCGATGCATTTATAATCACCACTGTCCAATAACTGAGTCTGTGGGATATGTAGCGTGCCGTTGGAATAGACCAAAGCTCTGGAGGAGTTGGCTTGGAAACTAACTATGTTGTTACTTGGTAGAATCCAGTGGATTTCAGCATCAGGGGAACCAGATGATGTGCAAGGCAGGGAAATGGGGTTCCCTGCAAATCCCTCAATAGGTGTAATTGAGGCGTCCTCCCCTGGGGGAGGGCTTGAAGATTCCTGCACTGTCAGGTGGAATGGCAGGACAGCAAGGTCTCCATGAACCGTGGCAATGCAGTAGTACATTCCTGTGTCTGTGTGGCTGACAGCTTTAATGACCAGCTGTCCATCACTGGATACAGACACCCTGTTGTCTGGACTGCTGTATGGTGCCTCCACCTTGGAGCCATCTGGCAGCATCCAGTGGATGAGTGGTTGGCCAGAACTGTGCACGTTACAGTACATTTGACTTGGGCTTCCCAGGATAGCACTCAACACTTTACGAGTTGTATTGGTCGACTCCGTCATGATCCATGTCCTCCTTTGTCTCTGCACCAGCTCTGCCTCCACTGTCTCTGAAAAGTCCGTGCTCAGGATCAATTTTACCATCTTGGCTGATGATTGAAGTCTGTTCAGCTGAAGGTCTGCAGATGTCTGCATCAGCCATGTCGGCTGGGCCATGATATTAACTTTAACACCTGTGTAATACAGAGCATCCTTCTCAGAGTCCTGTCTATACACATAAGTTGGATGAGGCTCTTTTCTGAGCATAACCCCCCTTTGTAAGTGGGCTGGCACATTGCTGTAGTATGCAATTAACCTCCACAGTTGCTCATACCTTTCTCTATCAACTGGGCATTCAAGATCCACCGACAATGTGATGCTGGAGGTCAGCTGGAGCTCGTTGACCTGCTCCCAGATGATCTTGGTAAGCTCTTTCGGCTCACCAATGCTACATTCTAGATCCACCTCATTTCCATGTTCGTCTGATAGGCCCAGGGAGATGTTTCCAAATGGTTCCCTGAAATCCTCCGTAGTCATGACCTCACTCTCAACATCATCAGGTGGGGAAGTCCTGTGAGGAGAGGTAATGATGGGGCTGCTGCAGACCAGGTTCTCCACAGCCTGGAGCTCTTCTCTCTGCAGGTGCTTTGGAGAGGAGCACATGGGACACAGCTGGCCACCAGGAAGAGCCCTGTCCTTTTTACATTTTAAGACACCTGGAGAAAAAAAAGCAACAACACTGTCAAATAAGACCTTAAAGAAGATTTGATTGCTACAATATATAAATCATTGGACATACTCTAAAAGTATCAGTTCACTAGAATAACCACAAGAATAAAGAAAGGTTTAAAAAAGTCATTTAAAATCTAACCTTGTGAGGTTTTATCCCAGTCATGGAGCCACCTCATGTTGCAGTCACATGTCCACGGGTTCCCATGGAGGTAAAGGTTCTCCAGCTGAGGCATGGTGGCCACCAGTCTGGACGGCAGTGACGTTAGCCTGTTGTCTGACAGGTAGAGGTGCCTCAGAGTAGAGACGTGGAAGTGGCCCATCAGAGTAAAGGTTGTGAAGGTGGCCGGGTGCAGCTGCTGAAGCCGATTACCTTCCAGCTGCAGCAGCCGTAGGGAGGTGAGGCCCTGGAAGGTGTCTGGGTGGATGAACTCCAATCGGTTGTGGTCCAGGTGTAACCTGGCCAAGGCCCAAAGACCCTGTAGGGTGTGTCTGTTGATCTCCCTCAGCTTGTTGTAGCTAATCTTTAACATCTAAACCAATGAGCAACAATTATAATCAAAGTTATAATTAGTAGTCATGACATTGTGAACCTCTTTAACCCTGCCACATGTTTTCCTAAGACTAGACATGTGTTATGCTGTTCAGGGGCGAAATCTTCAAAACCTTGGTCTTTCTATTTAATGTAATGGGGGGGAAATCAGGGTTTAAATTTTAAATAATTTGTTTAATTTGATACTGTCACAAATTTTGATTCACATTCCAATTGAGGAATATTAGGAGACATTTGTCATTTTTAGAGTTGAGTGGGAGGTCCAGGTCAAGGTTTCATGTTTATTCTTGTTATTTAAAAAATAAACGTACAAAAAAAGTCAAAGTCATAGTAACTAGTAGCATGAGCATGACAGAAAGTAGGGGATAGACAAAATAAAATGGTTGCTAAAAGTTAACTTTTTTGTGTTTATGGGATAATAAACCAAATTGTCGTGTGAATGGAAATATGCATATCCGTTTTGTTTAGGTGGAAAAAAGGCCACTAAGGGCACTTAGTAACAATATTTTGGCCATCTGAACTGTAAAATATCATAATCTAGTAAAACATTCATCCATTCATTTATTCCTAGGTAATATTTTGATGGTGGGTTTAGCTGGTGTACCTGTAGTGAAGTGAGGTCCCTGAACACTCCATCTGGTAGACTGTGGATGTCGTTCCCATGGACCATCAGAAGCTCCAGCTTGCTCAGACCAGCCAGCGATTTGTCTGTGATCTTATTAATACTATTGAACCTGAAACCACAAATCCAGAGTGAGCGGTATAATAAACATTTAACCTGAATATCAAAGGCGTCACTTTGTGTTGAAAAGTGGTGCGGATATAAGGGATGAAAATAATTAATTAAAAAACAACCTTTCTCAAAGTGTTCTTGTTTGTTAATTACAATTTCTTGGTGCAAGCTATTTTTCAAAACATCTTTAACAAATTATGTGGTTACACTTCATGATGCCCATTTCTATAGTGCATTATAAACATACGCATTTTGAGTGCTTGTAACTATAAGCAGATTATAAAGCAATTTATAATGACATAAGGTCAAGGATCATAATATTTCTATTTTTCATAGTGTATTGTAATTTTCATAGTTGCAATACGTATATGTAATATATATAATATACTATAAAGTGATTATAAGTTATTCTAAGTGAACTTTGAACTTTATTTGAACGGGTATTTGAACTTTGTAAGTGAAGTAATGATATTCCTGAGGTATAAGCAGGTATAAAATACATTTATACATTAAAAGCTGGTTATAAGTGTGGTCACTGTTTGCTTTAAGTAAAATTATTCATTTAAAAAGTGATGGGGACAAAATCAGCCATTTCAAAAAGAGGTGGGGACATGTCCACAGCATAAATCAAAACTATGCTGAGTACATTTAAACCCCCCTCTTATACTTCTATAGACTATAAACCTAAATAAAATAGACAGACATGCCAATGCTGAGGACGCCAAGAGGACTGACCCCAGGTTCATGCGTTCCACGCGTTTAGATACGGCAGCTGGGATGGTGACGAGGGAGCGGAAGGTGCAGTGGAGCTCGGTGGTCTGGGGGCAGGAGCAGGGCCGGGGGCAGGGGACAGGGGCAACGGGGGGCAGGATCAGCAGCAGCAGCAGGGTCTGGAGGACGCACACGGCGGGAGGCTCCATGTTCATCCGCAGGAGGAGCAGTCACAGCAGCTGTCAGTGTAATAACTACAATAATGTGACACATACATTACCAATTTCTTTTATTATTATAATTATTATTATAGATCGCATTTTAGAAACACATTTAAAGGAAGAAAAAAACATAGATTTACATTTTTTTGATGAAATAAAACTGGAATTTTAATAATAAAACAATCTCAGGTGACAGTCGTAATCCGTCAGAGGTAAACTTAATTTATTGGAGAGCTGACCCGAGTTTGGCTCAAGTTTCGTGGGTGACTCTCTGCCTCCATCACCACATGAATGGATGAACTCCGCCAAATTACGCACACTAGGTACATCACGCCTGCTAAATATTTCACAACTTCAGTTAAAATCACTGCAATGATATATAAACGCTCTCACCTCAAAACCTCGAAAGCCTCTCTCGGGGGATCTCCTCGTGTTCCATTTCGACATGGATATAACGTCAAATAACCGCACAATTAAAATAAAAGTAAAAAAGAAAAACTGAAAAAACCCTGAAATCTCTTAAAGAAGAAAAGAAATGAACAAAGAAAAAAGTAATATCCATGGGGGGAGTTTGGGTTCAACTCCAGTGCCTGTGTGCGCAGCGGGTCTCGCAACGAGAAACGAGCTTCTCCGGCACGCGCGGCGAGGAGACAACAGGAGGAGCCAGACGGATTTTTTTTTTTTTTTTGGGTGGACAGAAGAAGTTGAATTGAGTTTCAGCAGCAAGACTGCGAAACACACTCCTATTAAGTCAAACTGGAAATATGAGAAATCAGATTAACCTCAAGAGTTGACAGTTTCCATCTGGATCTGGACTAAGTACCCTGACAAGTAAAGTATAGAGAAGTGAGAGTGGCCTTCAATAGTGCTTTTTTGTTTTCCAGAGGCAAAATAATAAATAATAATAAATAATGGTATTAATAATAAAGCATCCCCTAATTCATTTGTAATATTCCTAGTCCCCTATGGTGAGGCACTGCTTAGTTAATCTAATATCAACTGTAACCTGAGATGTTTGCTGTTTTATAAAGTATTGACAAAATAATCTTATCACATTGTTCTATTTACTTGCTTTTTCTGGAGCATTAACTGCATCTCACAGCCTTCACCCACTGATGGAATTTGCTCAGTTGTCATCATGTGACCAAAGTAAAAAAGCTTCAGTTACATGATAACATTAGTTTGGCTTATAAAGTTGAGCAATAGGTCCAGTGGTGGTCCTGTGGTTCAGTGGATACACACAAATATGATAGGCTGTTATTATCGGGCCATGTTTTGCAAGTCACTACGGTTGAGTTTGGAATGTAGGCGATATTGGATGTTTAATTTAACATCTCGATATTGTAAGCAGACACTACTTTTCTTACGGACCTGCCTTGGGCTAGCTCTGGCTGCTGAGCGCTGTATTGTAACAGTGATGCTGAAACGACATGAAAGTTTACACCGTCTCTTTGAAGACTTTGAAGTCTTCTGATGAGTCCGACAAAAATTCTTGGTTAAAGAAATTTCTGGACTTAAACCATTCGATTAGGTTCCTTAAAGCCCTGTAGACCATGAGGTGTCCACCTGCCTCTGAAGAGCAAAACTGACCAGGGTCCACACATTACATACAGTATTAATGCATTACAATCCGAACTTTGCCTCAACGCAACTTTGCCTTGAGACAAAGAAATATATATATATATAAAAACAAAGTATGCTTCTTCAGAGACTGATGCACTAGCTTCAATCTCAAGTTATCTTAATATAAAGATGTCAAATGATCAGATTTATCTCGGCTTTTTCTAGCACTGTGCCACATGTGGCTCTGCTTCCCATCCCACAGTGCAACATTATAGTGACGTCAACTTTATATATACAGCGTAACATCACCAATCACACGTTTACCTCGAGGGGCTTTATAACCTGTAGAGCATACGGCGGTCTCTGTCCTAAGACCTTCAATTCACACATTATACCCACTTCATCTCCTCATTTGAACCATCAGAAACATGCCATGAGGTATTAACAAGGTTTGAGGGTCTTTGAGGGACTTCCTGTTGCCTCAGGGTACGGATATGCAGTAGAGGGTGAAGGCCTTTGTCATGTCAGTTGATATTGTGCATTACTTCTGCATATCCATAAAGAATTCTCTAATTAAATAATTAACAAACCAGTCCTGTAAGAGAAAATAAATGTATTTAGTTATCACGTACACTGAATACAGTGAACCACAAACTGCTATGTCAGCCTAAAAGGTGTTAACCTGCCGGATTTGCCCTTCTCTCCATCTTTGACTGTAAAGAAAGGGGGGGGGGGGGGGGGTGCTGAAGAAGGTAAACTTCAAAGCCCTTTCATTACCACTGACTCACACATGCACGGCATGCAGTCTAGACGCACACACAATGGGGGGAAAAAAGCGTGACACATATACAGAGTACAACAACAATGGGCCACAGATAATTAAAAAAAAAACAGAAGTTGAAGCTTGTAACTGCATCACTGAACATCACCTGGACATGAATATCTGTCTGATATCAGCTCAAAAAAGATATTTAATGGGACTTTTTTTTGTCATGTGCTGGAAATGTGTGCTTACCTGTCAGCATTGGCCCCTGGACCTCCCTCCTGTTTTCTCCATCACCGCAGAACGGAGGCCTCACGGCTGATCCTCCATCCCTCATCCGTCATAATGTCACTCTAGGCCCTGTGGCACACATACACTAAAAAACACATAGAAGTAAGGTCACCGAAGCTATGTGGCCTACGGCGGCACCCGGGGGGATCCTCTACATCATCTTAGCGCCATGGATCATATTATTTGAAGAATTAATATCTCATTAAGCTTCTGAAACAGATACGTTTACGCTGACAGTTCATTCAAAATTCAGGTGATTTTCTCTCCTTGGGTGCACTTCTATTTTACATTAACCTCTGCTGCCTCCTCCTATTAATGAAATCGTAACTCTATTACCACCTGGTATTGTCGTTATGGACCGACATTCCTCATGTGGACACAAACACGACTTATCACAACCTGGCACAAATGTGGGAGGGACGCCGTTTTCCGCGGCTTAACCAAAGTAATTTATTCAACAAAAGGAAATTCATTAAATACGTAACTGGACATTAAAGCGCGCAGCGCGAGTGATCAGTAAATCAGAAGTGGAAAGGTGCGCGAGAGGGGAAAAAATTGTGCGTGGGTGCGTAAAAGAACAGAAGAGAACCTGAGGTAACATGACTTACTGTTTTGCATACAAGAGAGGAAAAATGAGGTGGAGTGAGAAGCAGAGTGAGAGACAGAGAGAGCATGAGTAACAGGATCTCGCTTTTGTAAGCCCAGGTGTACCAGAAGGCGCAAATCGACATCCTGCCCAACAATGAAAGGCAATGAACTAGAATACAAAGCCACCGGAATAATAACAGAAGGGGTCCTTATACAACCCTACATACAACTAATATTGCTTCGTGTCTCCTGGACGTCTAAATAAAATACTTGCATGCAAATACTTAATTGACGTTTTGACCACTTTGAGTATTTTAATAGAAAACCTGTAAGAATGTGGTCACACAGTACAGATGTCATTTATTTATGCCTGTAAACGTTACAATGTATTGGGACACACTAAATCATTTTTGGGCATACTAAATAGTATAGTGGCGTGGGTATCAGAACGCACGCCGTGAGATGGACGACAGCAGCGCAACAGTAAGTACAGTAGGTCAAGAGTCAAGCGGGATATGGGTCTGTAAACTGGAATGAATGGACATCATGGGTCGTAGTTTTACCATTTGCCTTCGTTTCTCTATCACATACGTTTGCTTGTCTTAGGGGTTTGTCGGACTGCTCGGATGTTCTTGCCCCACTGGACCTATTTTTTTTAAATGGTGTTCTCAGATCTTCACTTTCTTCACAACTTTGTTTTGCGAAAGCTGCCTCAGTACATTTCCAGCCACCTGAGGCGGATCATGAGCGCGGACTGATCGGCGGACTCAGCGGTTTTACAGTTGAAGCTTCAGCTCACCGCTGGCTAAATGGTGAGATAAAAAAAAAACAAATAGGTGTCGGAGCACACTGCAGAAGGTGTGACGTCCTAAATGGATTCGGAGCACGATTGTGCTGCTCAACGCACAAATTGGCCAATTTCCACAGTAGGATCTAATAAACTACCGTTGAAACAGTTTAGAGCCATCAGTTCCAATAACAACAACATTATTCTCCATTTTCCAGCAGTTATGTTCCTGGAACTCCACATCACTCCTCAGAGTTATTGCCTTGAAAAGAAGAAGAAGGCAGTTAATCACAAAATGAATGCTAACCAAGCAGTTGATGAATTACTCTTTGGATTGATGAGGCTGTCTGGTTCCAGGATTATTTGATTGACTTCAAACAAACAAATAGATTTTTTAGAAGAGAAGTTTTAAACTAAATCTACTAAATTTCCACCAGGGAAAAAAAATTGGTCCAATTAGCAATCTTAGGAACCCATCGTTCTCATCTGAAAAAAGCTGAATCTCTAGGGTTTTGAGATTGATAAAAAGCTGAATCCTCCTCAGATCATAGCCGATGGCGTTTCAGCCAATGTGTTCCGCCTCTTTAGCTGCATGCAACCGAAGCCCGCTCAAAAGTGATTGGCCAACACTACTAGGACTACAAATGGAAACCGGAATGTTTCGATACCAAAATCTTGTCAGATTATGCATTCATGTGCAGGTATCTCTTTGTAGAGGTTAATAGTCAACAAAGACGAAAAGACCACCGTATATAATAGTGACTTTACCCTGTTGCTTTTACTCAGAGTTGAATGACAACTGTGTTAAACCATCACTGACCAAGAACAAAAGCAAATTGACATTTAATTCTATAAATATGTCATGAGGATTATTATGCAAAATCCCTTTTGTTTGACATGCTGTCAATCAAAAAACAAACCCTGCAGAGCTGATTGACATATTGAGGTTTTCTGACAAACTACATTACCCCCACAGTTGAAGGACTGCTATGATGTCTGTACAAAGACTAAATATGTCCGCGTAAATTACAGTTGTGCAGTGATCAAATAGACTTAAAAAGACAGATATTTTTGGGGATTTCCACCGTTAACAATGTGATTAAAACTAGCTCTGGTCGGTTATCTCCTCCAGTGCAGTGGATTGAAGAAAGAAGCACAACATCTACAGAAGTCCTAACACTGCTTGGGTAAACTTAATTGTATTTTGTTTGAGAGTCATTACATGATTTGATTGGAGCGTTTTTAATCAAAACACGATTCGTTTTGCTGAGTTCTGCGCGTTTCATCTTTAAAACGAGGGATTCCTTCCATGAGGCTTGGTTTGTGATGAGAGGGTCACGGACCACAGGGTTTTGCTTCAATTGCTAAAAGCAACAGCCTGAGACCCAATCTATAAAAACCCACAGAAAAACACAGCAGTTGGAAAACTTTTATTTCAGCGGAGGAAGAGTGGACGCTTTAATTGAAGAAAATGTACCAGAACAGAGGGTTTCTCATATCTTCTGATGTTCTGGATCTTTTAATTTTTATGACTGCACCATACATTCTGTATTCGGTTTAACAATGTGAAAATCAAGCTGTTTTGAGCATAGTATCCCATTATTCTCACATTAGAATAAACACTATGATTCAGTGAGGTTAAAAATAACACTTCCTGATTACGTTACAGCCCCAGAAAAATGTGTTATTAACCACCCAGTCAAATCTGAATGATTAAAAGAATTGGCAAGTATATAAAATAAAGTACCACTGTGCTGAAGAACGAGTGAGAGCCGCTACAGACTCAGCGACACTCTGGTTCGGCGAGCTAACACGGTAGCTCAAAGCTCTAGCTTTTATATAGTGTTAGGGGAGGGGTCATGACCAAAATACTGTAATGTCACTTTAAATCTTCCCTCTGGTTCCAGACCCTCAACATGTTTTTCTTAACTATGAATGAAACTTCCTAGCCTGGCTCTCTCCAAAGTTCACCTACCAACAACTCTGAAGCTTTTTGAATAACATAAAGTTTCTCACTTGTTTAATCTGTACGCAAACAGAAATGTAATGAATAAAGTTAAATGTGGAACAGTATGTCCGTCCATCCAGCACTTGTGCGCCAAGAAATACTTACTGCACATAAGTACCACTAAAAGCCCAAACTTTATTTATTTATTTATTTTTTGCCTTTCTGTTTGTCCCATTATGCTAAGCTAGGCTAACTAGATCCTAACTCCAGCTCTGTACTGAAAATACAGACATGAGATTAGCGTTCATCTTCTCATCTATAATTAAAGCAGAGAAGCATCTCTCCTAAAATCTTTAACTGTGACCACCATGACGGTCGGTTTATTTATCTAAGTTTGAGTTTTGTTGTAGCCTAAGTTTCTTTAAACAGCCACGTTAACCATACATTAACTTCAATTGCCATGTGCAGATCATCTGCAGATAGGTTCAATAGCAATATTATGTCCAATATGTTGAAGAAAAGTGTCATCCAGAAGGTATTCTGCATATGAACATGAGGTTGTACAGATCATATAGTTGTGCATATCGGCCTTCAAAACATCCCATGTCTGTGTCATATGAGGAGATGGCCTGTGGATGAGTAGACCCTCTGTACCCAACCAGCAACCATGACACACACCTGAAAATAAACCGACTTTAAGAGAAAGGCTGTGTGTGAGAGCCAGACCGAATGAGAAAGGTCATAAAAGAGGGGGAGAAGTAAAAATAAATCAGTCTTTCTGCCATTACACACTCTGTAAATCTGTCTCCGTCAGACATATGGCTTTCGTATGCGCACAGGGTGACATTCTGCGATCTAATGACGATTTGCTTGGAAAGAAGCCCATGGATCCCGGGCCAGAGAGCACTCGGATTTGGTTTGGGCATTACGTTAAACACCAAGGGAAGCCTAAATGCTTGGAAAGTTAGAAGGTGAAATCCTCAAACATCTGCAGATGCATCCCAGGCTGCAGCGGTTGAGGCTCACGAGGCAGCAGAAGCTAAAGGGATTAGCGCTTCATCCTTCTCCCCTCCAGACTGTTTTCGGTGAGAGAAGGCAGCACGAAGGTGAAGCAGGATCCCTCAAGATTTATTCACACGCCCACGGAGCGCCGAGGCAGAAATGGGGAAGAAGGTACAGATATGAGCTTCCCTGAACTTTAAGTCATTACAGGAAGAAAAAAAAAAAGAGGCAGCTTTACAGTCTGAGGAGAGGAGAGGAAAAAGTAACTCATTGCCGGATGGAAAATCCTCCATGAACTCGTCACCCCAGGACATATTTTCGAGCGTTAACATGTGTCAGCCTTTACAACAAAACCTTGACTGATTTTCTATCCTCGCTGGGTTGGTTCTGACCTCATGTAAGAAGCCTGACCCATTGCAGATGACAGCGGGAGGAGGTTGATATGCGTCACTCCAACTCCAGCAGACATTTTTCTTTTTCTACCAGACTTGGTAGAAGAAAGAAAAACAAATTGGATTCTTGGATTCTCGAAAGAGGGGAGTTTAGTTCCAGCATTTCATTTCACAAGTCATTAAAGTGACTTTTGGATCTTCTCCCAATCTTTTCTCATTTTCTGAATCAGCCAAGAAGAAGCAGATGTTACTGTAGAGGTCATAAAGAAGCGAAGTCCGGTGTCCCCCATGGGACCTTATTGCAGTAAAAAACAGCGAGACAAATCAGAAATTACACAGAAAAATAAAATGTTGCAAGTTAAGAAAGTCGCAGTTTGTCTCAAAGATAGTACAGTACCACTTAGTTTTGGCAACATGGCCGTCAGTGTAACCGTCACGGTCCTTTTATCAGCCAAAGAAGGAGCAAGACGGCGTGACTTTTTTCACAAAACACCAAGACACACTTTTTTGGGGTCGGCATCTAGTGGCCATGAGAGGAACAGCAGCTTAGGCTTTAGTCATAGTTCTTGCCTGGTTTGACTCATATTGCTTTATATTTGAACAGAACAAAAATTTCAAATAGATAACAGAAAGTTGGAATAGGAAGTGTTTTAAAATTCCAAATGCTCCATACCATCATTCGCTATCTTCCGCTTCAGACGGTGCTTCGAGGACACTTTACTCACAGACATTGTTCTTTGATTGAATAATATAAATAATGAAGGTTTGTGCCAACTCCATTCTCATTTTCCGCACTGCCTCTCGCACTTAATATCCTATTGATCTCGCAAATCACTGAAGTTTCCGTGCTCTGTGTCGTAGTCAGCCAGACCCTCTCTACCAGAAACAAACACACACACACACACACACACACACACACACACACACACACAGAGGAATAACATCTGTTCTGTGGCTCTTCAGATGCACCTAGCAGGCACAGAGCGCCACGAAAACAAACACTCCCATCCCAATGTAGCCATATATCCACTGTATTATTATGTCATAACCATAAAACATGTTTATGTATTATTACAAGGGTTTTTTTGAGACTACCACTAAGTCAGAAATGTTCAAACATTAAAGGAAAAGTATGGTATATTACATTATATAGTATCTTCATATATATATATATATATGCGATACTATATCTCAATTGTACAGAGTGCAATGTAAAAAAAACATTGTACTCACTAAGTTAATTGCTGGGATCTGGGAACATGCAGCCGAGATCAGGTTTAACTATCCAGATTATCTAAACCTTTATTTTGAGGTCAGTTTACAGCGTGAGCATTTATTGGAGAGACACACTTTGTGCATTTTGTACCGAGTGGCGTGCATTCTGTGGAGAACTTTCTACTGGATTAGTTGTAGCTTTGTCATTTCAAACGATGTTTTTTTGTTGTTGTTGCAGAGGTTGGTGCCAGAGGGGAGAGATAAGTCTGTTTCCCATTTAGCTGTTGGCAGGTGTGCGTTGTGAAACACGAAAGCTTTCCCGCAATCTTGGGTGGAAATATTCCCCTCTCCCTCTCTCCCTCTCTCTCTCTCTCTCTCTCCGTCATTGGGTATAAGTGGCGGTTTGCCTTTCTAACTTAAGCCCAATATTTCTCCTGTTTACTTCAGGATTGTTATAACTAAAGATAAGAAAACTTTCCAGAGTAAAATCTTGTTTAAGTATTGTAAACCTGTGATAAGATCATACCTGTCCCTGATCTTATTTCATAAAAAAACACTCCCACACCAGTTACAACTTACAAAACCATATTAATGAATTAGAAAGGGGTAAAAGCACATTTAAAGGCCAGTGATTTCCTAGTTTGCTCACGCATTCATGTCACAAGCAGGAATGATTCTTTAATGCAGCCACATATGATGACTTAATGTTCATCAGGAGCCCCCGTGGAAGCAACTGGCAGCTGTTGTTTGCTCCTCATGTTCCTGTAGTTGCGAGGTTTCGGTCACAGATTTCTAGGTCAGTTCCTGAATTCTGCTGGCCAGCAGCCTCACTTTGGACAATAAACAGCCCCCCCGTCGCCTGCTGTGCTGCAGCTGTGCTCAGCACCCCGCAAGATGCCTCATGTCGACCGGCTGGTGGGCGGAAAAAGAGGCGTCGATCTGCCCGGCCGTCGTGAAGCAGTTGCAGGCGCGGAGACGGGAGAGCAGCAGGTCAGGCCGTAGCGCTGCGACCAGGTGTTGGAAAGCACAGCTTCACACTAATTACAGATATGTGAAATAGTTCGCACACATTATACACACACACACACACACACATACATATGCGAACTGGTATGTACAAACATGCAGACGACATAAATTTACACACACGTGGACCAGGGACAGACACTTAAAGGGGTGCCTGTTCCTTTGAAACTCACTATAGGGTCCCAGCAATTCTCCAAAATGACATCCCAGTCGAACAATGGTATGACTCAATGGCTGAAAGGTCAGATACAAAACATATAAAACAAGGCTGACGTTATAAATATAATGGACTTCGAAGGGCAGTCTCATCGAGTGTATGTTTGCTCTAGAACTGACAGCCCTTAAAATCATCTTAAAGTCATTTTTATGGATTCACGCATTGGCCTTACTTTCATTTAACAGCGTGAGTTATGTTTTTTATGTACGTGTTGCTTTTGTGTGACGTATGCTGCTTTGCGCATTTATGAATGACAATGTAACGCATCGTTGAACACACTGATTCCTGCCTCAACCCCCGATACAAGGAAGGCGAAAAATTGTTTGATACTGTGGACAGTAGTCCTACTGCACATATCAATCGTGTTAATGTGGTGCTGTCACAATTAAATACGCTAATACTCATCACTAATGACCAAATACCTGCAAAATGATTACCATTCCCAAACAGCCTCAGCTGTACATTTAGCGGGTTTAATGCTAATTAGCATATGTTCGCATGCTAACGTGTTCAACTGAGATGAATGGACATGGTAAACGATTATAAATGCTAACTGATGGCTAGCATTACCACAGTGAGCATGTTAGCATGCGGACGTTAGCACATCTGTGTCTATGTATAGCCTTGCAGAGTTGCTAGCATGGCTGTAGACTCTTGTACACCCAAGTTGATTTGAGGGCTTTTCTGTCATGAAGAAAATTCTTTTCTATCCAAATGTATTGGATAAAACTTTTGTACACTTGTATAGGATATACTGTGCACTGTATATACAATTTTTTACAGATTATTATTAATATATAAATTCAGTTGAAGTCTAACACATGTAGCCTACGTGGGCATGGATCCATATAGGGAGGTCTTTCTACACTCATGGGAGCAACAGATCAGCTATAAATCAGCTGTACTCCCTTGTCTGCCATCCCCACTACCCAATGATGAGGAAGGCAGCTGGATCATGAGAAAGCTATGCAGGGGAATAATGACGTGCAAGCTAGAGTTTCATGGGGTGTTTGGTGGCCACCTGTTTTTGAACAGGATGCCGCACGCATTGTGTAATGTTTGGTTGTCTTACTGCTGAAAGATCTTATCCCAGTTGCTCTTGACAACAAGGGTTCACAGTTGGATCTTCCACCTTCGTGTGATCGAGCCGTTGTCCTTGAATGCATCAGTACCGGAGTTAACGTGGAGCCAAATCACAGAGACAAACCAGACTCTCTAATGACATCCCTGCTCCAGGTGGTCCCCATGGAACTATCAGTATCAGGGAGCATAATTTCAAATCTAAGGCACGTCTGCTCATTCAGCGGGGGGGGGGAATTCAGCCAGGCCCATTTGTCTCCATCAGCGGAGAGCAATCCATTTCCACAGAATAACGCTCAGAGATCCAGAACAGCTCATAAGGCTCGACGTGTGCAAAAATAATAATAATAATGAAGAGCTGCTCACTGTTTTAAGAGCATGCTGAATGTCAGTTACACCTGGAGCGAAGAACTCAGGGTTCGCGGTAAGGCAGCACTTTTGTGGGCAGGAAGCAGCGCTGTAACACCGATGCATCAGGATGCCAATATCGGCCTTTAAATAGAAATTGGACATCAGCCAGTACGATGTTGTAATGGAGGTGATAACGGGACTTTCAGGTTTGTTGGTCTCAAGTTTTGTGAATAATCTCATAGTAGCAGCTAATGAAGTGCAAGCATTGATCCAGTTTGAAGTCCAAGGACTGCGATTCTGTCGTTTGCAGTTCCTTCAATAGAATGATCTGATGGCTAGACTGCTGTTTTACACCAAGTGTGTTAAGAAAAGACATATCATCAGTCCAGTAATAGGATTCTAGCTGCTCACTCAGCTGCAATGTCATTAGTCTGAATGATCTAAATGCTGTTACAGTTACGTTTCTACTATGACAAGAACAAATTCTGGAAGATGCACTGAATTTTGTCATTTATGGGGCAAAACCTTCTTTCTCTGTGCCATAGAGCTCCATTGTAAATTCACTGAACGCACACACTGTAGTTTATTTGAACTCAATCCCGCATACACCGTCCTGCTGCCTCAAATACTCACTAGAGCACCAAATGTGGATTAATCCGCCACTGAAAATAGTCCCCAACAAATGCACTATGTCCTCCTTTTTGAGTAACATCTTTGTTGCGGGGTCGACCGAAACGATACTCAGGAAGGCAGGAGCGTTGATCGAAAAAAGGCATCGACATTTATTCTCAATTTTTCAAGACATAAGAGATTCCAAGAAACAAAACAAAAATCCAAACTAAAAAAGTTTTTTTAATCAAAGGTTTCCTACTCGTTCTTTCGCTGACTTTCACCAACTCTCTACTCTCTCCCTCTCAGTTATGTCCTCACCAACTATTTAAAACAGGTGAAAGTCCTCAGGTTTGCAGCTGACCTTACTTCCTGTTGGTGTCTTTTCAAAATAAACCTAACATGCTGTATAAGTGAGTCTATTGTTATGGGTTTAACATTATAACGACACACAGAAATACAGAATATGTTCCTTTTTATAAAACACAAAAGTGGATGTTTCAAGTGAGGAAGATACAGCTTCATCATAATCTGATAAACACTACAGTGGTCATCGTTGCATGTCATTGTTGAAAAATGAAACAATATTTTCTTGAGCTGATGTTAAAGATTTACATCTTCAGTAGGAACAAATGAGTTTAGAGCTGCCAGACAGGGTAGAGAAGTCAGACGGTACTGACCGGACTGACCAACACATGGTTTGGGTCTGCACATGGCATACAGAGCACGTAATAAAACGCTCTACTTGCAGGTTAATATTCCACCATGTGAAATCAAATAATTAGTCAAATAACTGGTGATTTGCTATTCACACGGCCCTATCTGTAATGGGCCTAAAAAATTTTCTTAAGGATGGGGCTCCAGGGGTGGTATTAGAGACAAAGAATACCTGAGACCTGAGAATAAAAGAAATAATAATTTAAAAAAAAAAAAAAAATATATATACACTACCGTTCAAAAGTTTGGGGTCACATTGAAATGTCCTTATTTTTGAAGGAAAAGCACTGTACTTTTCAATGAAGATGACTTTAAACTAGTCTTAAC
>JAVQJL010070154.1:0-11734 GCA_036024295.1 Nannoperca obscura
TAACAAATGCAAGGCCAGCCACAAACAGGAATAATTAACACTTGAGACAAAGCCGGGGGGATGTAATGCAGGTTTGGGTCTAGATGGAGACCGAAGAGGCAAATAAAAAAAAAAAAAAAAAAAAAAAAAGATGCAAGGGCAGCGTAAATGTGAAAGAGCAGGAGATAAGATTAAAGGGAAAGAATGGCAGATAATTACATTAATGTCATTGCTTTTATCTGATTGATATGTTTGTATCAGCTAGTGCTGACCGTGCAGTAGCCTCCGAGGGAAGATTTGAGATGAGGGAGAAACTTGATAGTCATTAAACGTGCCTCTGCGTGCATGTGTGTGTGTGTGTGTGTGGGCGTGTGTGTGTGTGCATTTTCTTTCTTCCTTTCCTTGTCACCCGGTCATCCACGCAGCTCTGGACAAGCTCAGCACCCAGCACCTGTACCACCCAACCCAGGTGGAGATCGTTCAGTCCAATGTGGTGTTCGACATCAGCAGCCTGATGCTGTACGGCACCCAGGCCGTACCTGTCAGGCTCAAGATTCTTCTCGACCGCCTCTTCTCCGTGCTGAAGCAGGAAGAGGTGCTACACATCCTGCACGGCCTGGGCTGGACCCTCCGAGACTACGTCAGGGGCTACATTCTGCAGGTCAGTGACCAGCAGGCATGCTACAGCGCCAAACGCATGTAAAGCCATCATATGGGTTTGGTGTAAATGTCAAGACCCAGTATTAGCGGTGCTTACACACAAATGCATCCCTGCACTTGCTTTTATATTTGCCTGCAATTTCAGGTGATTTTTGAAAGTGGGGATAATGTCCACAGTGATCACTGCCATTACTTTCTCACCAAGTGTATCTACAAATTTCTCCGGCCTTGCAGTTATTTTGAGAGGTATTGATCAAAAACAGAATAGTGACAATCTAGGCCACTTCAGTCCCATTGCCCATCCATTTTCTTCACATTTTCCCTGCTGTTACTTCTACTTCAGTCTGCCCCCTTTTTCCTGCCCTGTCAACACTGTGCCCCTCTGCTGGAAAAGGGAAAGGGATAAAAAAAAAGTGGAGAAAAATGTCACGCCAGCAAACTATAAAACCACTGTAGTGCGTTTCCTCTCTCCATCCATCCTTCCCTCCACCAACCCCCTCCCATATAATTGCAGTCAGACACATTTCTCAATCAAAGGTAAGGAGGTTTTGGTGTTGAAACCCAAACCAAAGTATTCCTGAATGAATTAGTTAAGAGCAAGTGAACATGTGCATGTGGTTAGTTGCGTGGGTATATGTGTCTGTGTGTGTGTTGTGTGCACATATGCTTATCTGTATGCGTATATGGCTTAGTGTTCCAAGAGTGTAAGTGGAACAGCATGGTGGTTTGTATGTGGAAACAGCTTCTGTGAGTAAAGCACTCGCAGATCCAGTCCCTTTCTCTTCAGGTCTTTAAGAACACACACAAGCACACACACACGCACACACACACACACACACACACACACACACACACACACACACACACACACAAATGTTAGAAATATAAATATCTGAACATCTGGGAAATTAAAGAAATATGATCAAATAGAATTTCTCTTCAGTAATAATTTTTTATTCTTAATTCATTAATATTAACATGGCTTGTTATACTCTATACCAAATAATATTGAAGATATTTTTGTAATTTTTCTAACTGGAAAAAAACACTAATATTTTCATTTTATCTTTTATGCTTAACTGATTAAATAGTTTAGTCCTATAAATGTAAAATGAATAGTAAAAAAATGCCCATTAAAGGAGAACCCAAAGTGACATCTTCAAAGGTGTTGCTTTTGTCCCCAACCCCCCAATGTATCCAATTTAAAATAACATGAAACACAGACAAGCAGTAAAGCAGGTGGTAGTTGCCATATTAGCTTGATAAAACAACTCAAATTATTAATGGATTATCAAAATTGTTGTTGGTTAATAAAATTTTGGTTAAACTGTTTCAGCTTTTAAAAACATTCTGACCATTTGACTAAACGCTCCAAATCTGCGATGTGAGAAAGCCTTGTTTTGAGTAACCATTGGAGCGCTGTGGCTCCGATAGTCGTAGCCTCTGTGTTTATATCAGCTGGTTCTAATAGTCAGCTGGTGGGAGCACCGTTGCTCAACTGCTCAGCCTCATGTCACGCTACTGGCTAAATCCTCTAGATCTCCTCAGAAGGGCTTCAAAGAGGCCGCGGCCGTGGAGAAGCAGCCAGTCACTTAAGGACAGTAAGTAGTCATTGTACGGCCCTATTAGCCTGTAAGTAGCTATGAAATTCAATCATCTTCCCCGAGCCTCCGGGCAACGCTTTGTGTCAGGGGTGTGTTCCCCACTACTATGCCGTGCTAAATGAGAGACAAAATGAGGAGAACAGTATTGCAGATGATAGGTAATAAGTTGTCTTTTTGATATTGATGTCAGGGGACATTATTTGATGATAAATTACTTTACCGTGATCCTGGCAGTCAGGCTTTCAAACGCTTGCTTGTACTAATTTAGGATTTGAATAAGTGTTTAGGCCACAGGAGTAATGATGTTAATTTCTATTTTAATGAGATACGCTATAAGTCACTGTAATTATCCAGCAAATACATCCACTATTTCTGAATTATGCTCTAATGCAGCCTCTCTTTACCATATATTTTGTTTGAGAGTTTTGGTTGGCAGGCTGTATGGCTCCTCTTTGTTTTTCTCTCCTATATTCATCCACCTCTTGCTAGTATGTCACAATGACGAATAATAATTGATTATTAACAATAAGAATATTCCAATAATGGAATAGTTTAGATTGAGAAAAATAAAATAATTGAGTGTATGTGTGTGTGTCTGTGTGTGTGTGTGTGTGTGTTTGGTACAGTGTGTTTGTTGGGTGTCAGCGAGTATGGGTGTCAGTGATGCGCCAGAGAACTCAGGACACTGAGCTGCCAGAGTATACCTGCAGCTCCTCTGATGCTTGACCACTGAATGTATGCAGTGCACACACTTATATTCGACCAAAAACGTAGAGAAAAACTGTGAAAACACAGACGCCGCTTGCCCTGCCTCCCATCTGAGGAAACCATCTGCTGACCTTTAATCATCCGCAGCCTACTTCTTATGGTCATTTATGTTCCTCAGGTGTAAATCACACAGCTGCACACAAACCAACATTGCCCATGTGGAGAGTGTGTTTGTGTCTGTAAGTGCTTCTGTCTATGGATGCCATGTTATGGGAATCTGGTTTGATTCCTTACCGACGAGGACATTTAGGATACTACCCACTCTTTTTCAGCGCACATATATAGCAGGAACAAGCCAACATGTGCATATGTTACATATACACTGATGTACAAGAATAGCCTGAAACAGTCACTCTGACCTGTTTTGTTCATTCATATCAGAAGCATCAGTGTTGTCTCATCACCACCACCCTCACCATTGTAATTTAGTTTAGATCACCTGCAAAACCCTGCAGAATAGTCATAGTCTCCACTGTAAAGTAATATAACAAATATGTCACCATAACATTTTAGTCCTAGTTTACAGAAGGAATTCATTTGTTAAAACCTGAAATAAACTTTGCCCTCCTCCGTCCTCTTGCCATTCACTGCATAACAAAATTAATACATTGTAGAGGTGTGACTAAATATGCGTACACTCTGCAATTTACCTTTGTAATGGGCTCTGTAAACTGAAGAAATTAATCGATTTTATTAAAAGCTCAATGGCTTATCTAGTGACTGGGATTTTAGATAAAGATATTATACCTGACATCAATAACCATTAAAATGAATGATTGTCTTTCCCTGCCTCTCTTGATTCATCCTTCTATAAACCGTTTGTAGCCTGACCTTCAGTTCACAAACTGCTCTCTTATGGCACCACCACATCCAGAAAATCCACACAGTCAGTTGCTACAGTATTTCCATATACAAATGCAGGTTTATGTGTTAACGCGACCACGCATCCACACAATAACATAATGAGTCTTAATGTATTTAAGTTCCCAAAGACCATTCTTGATGCCAGACGAACCAGGAATAACCTCCGGTTTAAAAGTGATCTGATGACATTTGCAATGTCCCTTACCACTTGTAAGGGTGTAAGGGTGGCTTGTGTTATGTGAAATATAAGTAAATTATCTTGAAAACTGTAAAAAGAAATGTTTTGTTGGTTGGATCCCTTTTGTCTGCTGCTCATTAAATACATTAATACATAAAAATGTATGCACATAATACATTAAATATAACTAAATTTAATCTGTACATATAGTGTACCTACAAATGAAAAATAACTAGTAGCAGGAAGAAACATTTGGCCGATGATTGTTACCTTGAAATGTAATTTTTTTATGTTCACAGTAAAACAGCCTTGCTTTAAGGCTTAAGACAATTCATTTTTCACTTTATCTACAGGTTTCCATAGAGTTGTGCGAGTCCGAGAGTTTTTTCTTCGTAGAGTATGTTACGTGAAAACATGAAAATCAGCAAAACTAAAGATATATGGTGTCCACCTCATAGTGACGACTGAAAATGATGTGTGTATCTCTGTGGATACAAATTATTTCTATCCTTTACACTTCTTTATTTCTCTGCTATTCCTCCCCTATCCCCCTGAATTCAAGTTCAATTCAAAGCATTATGTGAACAACACAGACACATTTATTCCTTGCCAGAATTCCTTGCCCTTCACTTTGGCAGGACTTTTACCTTGTCCTCCCTCCCTCCCTCCTTCCCTCACTTTACTCATCCCTCTCTCCTCTCCCATGGTTGTTTCCAGACAGACCCACAGCCAATGTGCACCAGATGCCCCCCCAACTCCAGCCCATCCCGCAGCCTGTCACTGCTCACTCCTCTGTTCGATACAGACAGATGGAATTGCTATCAGTACTGGCTTCTCTCTCCCTGTCTCAGCCTCTGTCTCCCACACTCCGCACTGTCTATTTTGTCTTCCTCTTTCTTATCCCTTACCAAGTGAAAAATAAGTAGAGAGAGAGAGAATGAGTGGAAAGAGAAAGAGAGAGAGATACAGCCTTTGCAGCCAACATATGGGCCAAAGCCCAGGGTTTTCCTGAGCGACATTCTCAGTAATGTTCTGTCCTTGTAGAACATTGGGCTGCCTCCACATTTATGAGATGTGGTTTTCCTGACTCCACACGGCTTCCAGGAGACCCAGATGGAACCGCTAACAACCCCCACCACCACCACGCAACCACACACACACACACACACACACACACACACACACACACATACTGTACACACACAAACAGTCTTAACCCTAATTGAACACACACTCAGAGGAATGCTTATTCAAACTCTCGGGCGCACACACACAGCCACAAAATCACACTAGTCTACCCCGATGCCCCTCCAACACAAGCTTTGTTTCAGTGGCAGACGCGTAGGCATGAGAGTGTGTTTAAAGGTATTAATGCAGAAAATAATCTCCTTCAATTTCTGGTTATTTATTTAATTATTTGGTAAATACATTGTTTCTCTAATGAGCATGAACACTGGAGGCAGTTACTTTTATTTGAATGTTGGAAGGCTGCAGGAGTGCTGTGCTCTTATTTAAAGAAACTTGTGACTGTAATGTTGTACATGTGTACCTACACATGTGGAATATGAGATGTAATTACATGGATTAGGGTGCAACAGCGTTTGTGTAAGACAGGAAACCATTTCCACTTGCAGGTGGGTCCTGAGGCCTTAGTAAAGGTACCACTCGGCTTCTCTATAGTGGTTTAGAAAGGTATTTATTGAGTTAGAGTCACATTTCAAATTTTCTTTCGTTTTTTTTTGCCTTCCCTCTCTCTCGCTGCCCACCCCCCCTCTTCGCTTTCTGTCTCTCACTCTGTCAACTGTGAAGGGCACCATATCTCTTGATCCTTGCCTGAGAAACTTCCATTTTAGGTAGTCAGGCTCTGTGCAACAACATTTTTTGGACACAATCCCCTTCTCCAATCTCCTCCATACGGCACACTTGTAACCCCTTTTTTCCTCCTGTCCTCCTCTCCTCCTCTCCACCCTCCATCACCTCCCAGTGCCTCCCCTTCTCTCAGAACCTGTTTTCTGTTATCACTACTTAATGCCTCACCCTGGGAGATGGACGGGGGAGAGAGCATTCTCCTAAGGTGGAAATTCTTACGTTCATATGGTTATGATTTGGTGGGGAGGTCAGGCTCTTTTTTTGCTGGAAGGCTTACGGTTGGCTCTGTGCTGGCCGTGCTGGGCTCCAAGCACTTCAAAGAGGGCCGGTGTACTGAATCAAGGTGATTCTTATCCCCCCCTGTGCGCGCACACACACACACACACTTGTCCGGCCTAGTGCTCTTAAGGGTGTCTTCTTCCTTCTTATTCTCAATCGCTCACTTTTAAGTAAGCTAGAGATAAAAAGATGTGATTTCAGATTAGAGGATCAGTTAGAGAGAGGTAGAGGAGCATTATCAGCAAGGCATTAAAACCTTACCAATTGATAACATAACCAATTTCATATTTAAAAAAACACAGCTTTATCAACAAGAAATATTAAATCCAGCATGTATTATAAACATATAATAAACAATCTAAAAATTCAGAAATCTTAACCTTCTTCACTGTCACTTTTCTCACAGCTTGCAAAGCTCACAGCCAGCCCCTTACACAAGTTCTGCCCATGCCAAATCCTCAGTGCCTCACTTTTGAATCCTGAACCCCAGCCTCAAATGAATTCAAGCTGGAGAAGCAAGGTTATGAGCAGGTTACATTGTATGCAGGAATTTGGGAAATAATTCCCCTTATATTAGAAGGTTGTCTGAATTTTTCCATAGATTCGAAAAGACCTCACAAGCTCATGCAAGTTTAAAATTGAGGAAAAATAATAGTGGTTGAATAATGGTATGAAACCAGTTTGTCTGTTTGGTTTTACATACTTATAACACCTTTGCACGTGTTGTCAAGTGGAGGTTCAGAAGAAAATAGCTCCCACAGAGAGAAAGTGACTTTTTTTCATTGCATGTGTTGAACAGTATTCCTTTTTGATAAGCAGAAGTGCACTTGTTTTTCCGCAGATTTCTGTTTATTTGGCTACACAGAGGCCTGAGGTGAAGTTTGGCTGACTGAAGGTTACTGATCCTTTTTGTCAGATACCTTTCAAGATGTTTAGGTAATATCAGGACTGCAGAGACAAGACAGAAGTGTGCGCTGTAACTACCAGTGCATGATCACACCTTTGTCATGCATTTACATCTTTTATACCAACCTTTGTGATTTTTGTTTTTTTAAGTTTTAAATGTCATCAGTCCCTTCTTTAAACGTTCTGTTCTGTCCATGTTTGGTCATTTTCAACCTCTCACAGTTCAACTTAATAATAATAATAATAATAATTCTACTTCCGCCTCCACTGTCACCTCTTCACTGTCACTCCCATGTCTCCAGCAGAGTTTTGAGGATTTCTCAGTGTGTGTACTCTGGTCTTAGCTGTTATGAACTGCAGTGCTGTGTTGTGTCCTTTATCTTTACCTTACTGGTTTAAAGTGGGACCATTGCTACAGCAACAACACTGTGATGTCCTCTTCTCCTCTCTCTCTCTCTCTCTCTCTCTCGCTCTCTCAAATACTCAAATCAAACACTCGCTGTGCTTCATCCCTTTACCGTCTGCCTCATAAATGTTTAGTATGACTTGGATTTTTACTAACTGCACACACACACACACACACACACACACACACACACATAATAACACACAGTATACAGTGATTATCCTTTCCTACTAGTATGAACACTGCAGTCTTACGTTAAGGGAGTTTGTTGTTGATTAAAAACATAATTTTTGACTTGAATATTATTAAATGCAGAGCAGGCCTGTAGTAGCAGTTCATACACTGCAGCCTATGGATGCTGGATCACAGAACGTGATAAAGAGCCAATGCACACAGCAATTTCTTCTCAAGAGACACTTAAGTAATTATACCACATTTGGAAATCCCTTTAATGCATCCATTACATGCTTGGTAGTCACATGTGTATTTTAAAATGCTATTTTAATGTAGGATGAGTAACCCCATATCTGGTCAAATTTAAAGATTATGAATATTCTTTGCCAAAACGTATAGGAGTGAGAGGTGTTTGTGCGCTATGTGTAGTGGAGGTTCTCTAATAAAATCTGATTGGGGAGTTAACATGCTGTGCAGGCCAAACATGGGAAGTGAAACTGATATGTTTAACATACACCGTCAGGGCTCCCATGGGATCCTAGTAGGGGTTTGATCAGACTTCACTCCACTAGGATACTCACACACACACACGCACGCAGTATATGAGCGCCACCTTCCTACCCATTTCCCTTTCAAATCCCCATGATAAGGCTGACTTCAAAGCTTCGTAGTCAATCCTACAGCTTTATCTGAGATGCTGGTTTGATTCAGCGGCTGCATCTCTTCCCATGGCCCCCACCACACCCCAACACACACACACACACACACACACAACCTTATTCACATTTAATCTATATCTGAGAAAAGCAGCTATCTCTGTCCACCTCATGGTGTCTCCGAATCTTAAAGAGGCCATCAGTGCTTTTCTTCCCCCCTAAGTTCCACTGGCATGTCATAATTATAATAAAAAGGAATATTCTGCCTGTATTAATGGGGTGCCCTCTTTCTCCTCATCCCCTCTCAAATCCCTGTTCTTCCCTCCTCCTCGTCTGCTCTATGTGATATGCATTACAGTGATCAGTGTAAAGGGATCTCTGGTTCTCTCACTGCACATTTGCCTTTCTCTTTTTACCCACTGTCCATGTCCCGGGAGAATTCCCTCAACAGGTCCTTGCTGGCGCCCTGGTGCGACAGAAGATCCCCATGAGAGGCTCTCATAGTCAGCCACGCACCCTAATTGAAACTGGAAATCTGCCAGCCTGCATATCAGGAATATTTATTTACCTCTGCCAGGCTCTGCCCTCTTTACTTTTCAAAGAGGGCCATGTTATAATTACCTCCTCAAACAGAATCCCTCTCTTTCTGTCAGCATCCCTTGCTCCATATATCCTTTTTATAAGTTATAATATCCTGTCTCGCCTGCGCTGGAAGGAGGAAATAGCTTCTGAATTCTGAAGTGGCTTTTCAGGGGGCTAGGGGGATTTGATGCTGCAGAGGGAAATTGAATTTTACTTCAAGGTCAGCGACACTAATGACGGTGTGGGGAAGGTGTTGATCTCGTGTAGCGCTGGTTTGTCTAGCAGCACCCCACTGTATCGATCTGCACGAGAGCTTCTAGTCCGGCATTGATTGTCAGACTGAATTGTTTGGGAGTGTGCTGGAAATCACTAGTGTAGCATAAGCGGTGATTTGGGACTGTATTCACTCTCAGGGGTCTGTATTTACAGACAGAAAAATAAATTAATGTTTCAAACAAAAAGCACACTGACAAATGTACCAAGTGTCCCAAAAAGAGTACAAATCTGGAAGAGATCATGTAGATACAGTACATAAATATCCTGAACTGCTCCCCCACATTATGACTGAAAGTATACGTACACCTTAAATACGCCTTGAGAAGCCTAAATGGTGCACAGACATAATGTACTGTCATAGGCCCAAAAGTACACCCACACATACATACACATAGAGTGAAAAATTTAACCAATCACTTTCATGATTCACTGCTGCTTGTAAGCAAGATGGTTAGTTATGGGTGGATGCCCTGCGGTGTGAGTGAATGTGTGTCACTTCCCCCACAAATGGAAACATTTAGACACTGAAGTGTGTCCTGAGGTGAGAGCTGTAGAAGATCTCACTCATAAAGTAGCGGGAAGGCAGCCTGTGGAGGAAATGAGCTAGCAGACTGGTGGAGGGAGAGGAGCGTGACACACACTGAAGGACCTCACACAAGCACACACATAGACACACACACACGCACGCACGCTTGTGACTGCTGTGGTTGTTCAGTGTCGATCCCTGTCTCGTTTTTCACCAATAGCTCCAGCTGTGTTTGACTTGCTGTGTTTCTACGTGATACTGTGGTGTCGTTGGCAAAGAGGACACAGCCGGTACTGTACCTCCATGTTGTGTAGTAGTGGTTAAAAGGTTAACTGACCCCGCCGTGAACCGAAACCAGTGCTGAGACACCTGTGGAAGTTCACCACAGAATACAAAATAACGTGGGATGGTTCCTGAAAAATAATGGAGCTTCTCAGTTAAGACTTAAGTGACTCCTTGTTTATGTCCACTTCATAAAGTCTCTTACTGTTTATTTTTGCTGATTTTTAAACAAGCCAACACCTTACCAGTTCACTACTTTGTTGTAAAGCCCCATCTCTTTTGATTCTACTCAGTTTTCTCTTTCGTTATCCTCTCTCTCTCTCTCTCTCTCTCTGGTGTGTTGTGCATGAGTGCCTTTATTAAGCAGGATGACCTGTCATGCAGGTGTGAGGAGAAGGCGATGACTGCCCCCGCCCTCCACCCATCCTCATTCTCCCTTCCTCTGTCGTGGTCTAAAGAAAGACACTGTCTCTCCTCTACCAATTGGTCTGGCTTCACTTCACCTCAGACAGCAGAGGAGAGGTGGACAAAGGGGGTTGAGGAGAGGAGGAGAAGGAGGAGGCGATGAGGGGGGAAGCGGAGTGAAGCCTCAGTGTGAAAGCAAAGGCGAGCTCTTCTCCGAGAAGGTCCCAAGAAACTTCAAAGTCAGTTGAATTCTGTCGTAGGTCGGCCTGTTTTTAATGGTGATTAGTATTAGCATGCGTTGCGAGCTTAAAGACATTTTTTGTTTGTTTGTTTGTTTTTATCCCCAGCCATGCCAATAAACAATCAGTGCATTAAGTGGCGAGCAAATGGAATCAATTCATCCAGTTTTGCGCAGATGAGTGCAGAAAACGAGGCGTGAAGCAGCCGCTCTCTGTTTGGAGTGGCTAATTAGGAGCCCATTACAGGGCATCTCAGCATGGTGCTACCCTGATTGTTTATTAAAATTTCACTAAGGTGAAGGAAAGCGAGAGAGAGAAAGAAAGTAAAGGGGACTAATAGTTGTAATAAATGGATAATAAATGGATACCTAACAGAGGCACACACATGCAGCCCTGGTGAATGCCAGCCCCTGGGCCTCCAACAAAAAGGGCTCTTGTAAAAGTGGGGGGAAAAAGAAAAACCTCTACCAGCACCATGCATATGTTTGGCTCGGCCCTCTTAAAGACTGTCTTATTAAATGGGTAAGTGGCTGAGTGCTGGGACCACCAAGTGAGCCGTGCTGTCACTGGCACACTGCTCTCTGCTGCGGCTGAGTGCCGCAGGCGTAGACAGGATGGGATATAGGGTCACCAGAAATGATGATTTAACACTCAGTGATACATCAGTTCCCAACACTTACTGCTCTGCCTGCAAGTGGCATCTCTAAGACTTTCTCCCGGATTTTGGTGTAGAAGATGCAGAGCCGAGTTACAGCCTCCCACAACTCTACCTTGAAAGTGTGTTGGAAGGCAAAGACAGTAATCAGCAAATACAACAGGGCCTTCTGAAGAGAGAAGATCAATAGACTGCTACAGGTGACTGACCTCAGTGAGCAGACACATGCATGCAGGATAACCACAAACACACACATCCAGGCGTAAGCACACGCACCAGTAAATACTTGTGGCATGCTCTCCTCCATGTTGTCTCCACCTAACCTTTGGTTTACACTGTATATATATATATATATATATATATATATATATGTGTGTGTGTGTGTTAACGCTCACACACAACCAAGTTTTACTCTCTCTTCTTCAG
>JAVQJL010070157.1:0-12285 GCA_036024295.1 Nannoperca obscura
GTGATGGGATTTATAGTTCATTATAGTGACTTAGTTCAGTAACTCCCGTTCAGTAAAAAGAACTACTCTTTTGTTTGAGTTATTCGTTCATTTATTAATTATTAATTATTAATATTAAACATTTTTATTTTCAGCCTAAATACAAAAATACTTACGTTTCTCACTCTCTCCCTGTTGCAGCAGAGCTCTAACCACGCCACGCCCCATATAACTACATATCCATGGTGAACTACAACATGCTTGTTTCCTATGCTAAACCTAGTAGCAGTCCAGGCTACTTATTTATGTTTTTGTCTGTGCAATGAACGTAGAACTGCTCGTACTACTGATTTCTGTCCAATCCTGAGCCGTGTAGCTGTCACATGTAAAGTGAACGAGAAAGGAATAGTTCATATTAGTTCATAGGAAAGGAGTAGTTCATTGAACTACTTACTCATGAACTACACATCACTACTGGCTGTGACCCAAAGAAGGGGTATTGAGAGGTCAAGAAGTCTTACAGGTTAAAAACAAACCCCCAGGTTAGATTTGCTACCTAAACTGTCCATTAAATTATTAGCATCCTTAAACCTGTGCTCACTTTTGATATTACCTACAAATAAAGTTGTAGTGTGGCACAACTAGCAGCTTGTTTTCAATGTGTTTCTTGTTTTCAGAGATGTTGCTGCATTCTGAGATCCCGGCAATTAACTGTGAGCATTATTATAACCAACAGAACAAATGGCCATAACTTTAAAAATAAAACCTATAAGTTAAAATAAACCACAGTTTCTCTGTGGGACGCATACTGTTTGGCTTTAGAGTGCAGAATTAAAGTTTAGCTGTTCACTTTTCAGCTACAGAGGGTTTCCACTCGTGTTTGTTGTGTCTTTCTACAAAAAAGGGCACAAGCTAAGAAAGTAAAACTTGATTTAGCTTATTGGTTCTTGACTAGGACTTGCCAACAAAGGTTTCCCTGATCTGGAGGTCCCTTGTAGTCAATATTTTAGATTTAATTTTAGGTTCTCTAATATCTAAGCTTATTCACATGGAACTAATTCTAAAACCAGAGGCGTTGAGGTTGATGTATCGCTCCATGATGTATACATTTAACAAAACAATATCAAGTGCTTGAGAAAAGGCATAAAGCCACAAAGAACAACTGGGAATTGCTTGAAAAGAAAACTCCTGCTTGAAATACCGAGAGTATAATTTCAGGAATGGTGCATTTATGTTAATGTATGCCATTGTTGCATCTATGAAAAGTTACTCCACTCGACATTTTAATGTTCTTTGAATGTGTGGGTTGTTTTGCAGACTGTTCACTACATGGACATACAAAATAGTAAAGAGATCAAACTGTTGTTAAAGCGGCTCACCTTATGTCATGTGTTCAATTTGACATACTTACATAATTACACTAATTTACATTACAAATTACATATTACAATAAGAATATTGAAGTCTCACTTGGCGGTTTGACTGCCACGAGTGTGCGTTGAAGTTCCACTCACGCTTCCATATCCACTAAAATGAATGCACTTCACTGACAT
Source organism: Nannoperca obscura (assembly GCA_036024295.1). Lineage (NCBI taxonomy): Eukaryota > Metazoa > Chordata > Actinopteri > Centrarchiformes > Percichthyidae > Nannoperca > Nannoperca obscura. Next base: position 1,533 of record JAVQJL010070157.1, read on the forward strand.
AAGTTTATTGAGGATTAAATCTGCAATTGGCAAGTTTAAATGTTGGCAGCACCATGTAGCAGTGAGAGGGAACCATTTTTTTTAAAATAAGTTTCCCAGAAACCCTGTAATGTAGCCTCAGTAAACTGATCGCTGCAGGTTCCTTTATGAGCTGGTCAGCCTCAGATGTTTCACACCAAAGAGACAAGCGCGACAAAAGATTGATCACGAGTGAGTCCGACTGCACAGAGCGCTCATGTACTGCTGCTGAGGACACAGTTGGTATCTCAATTGTGTTTTGTCATTTCCAGTTGGTTAATAAGAGACCACACTTTTGCCTTTTTTTGTGAATATAATGCACCCCAATGAACATCGCATTCATTTAGGCTGGTTTAGGTTGATAAGATGTTTTATGTTTACTTATAAATCTCGCCTAGGTCTGATTTAAATGTGCTGAACTGGCCAGAAGAAAGTGGGGGTGTTGCGAGCTGCTCTAAATTTAATTAAAATGATCGGCTTTTAGTAATAATTTATAAAAGTCAGAAGGATAAGGGGAACAAGAGAACAGATAATCGTTGCCTCAGTCAAACACCTCTGGCGTATTTTAGGACATGATTATAATTGCAGATAATATAAATACGGATGATCCATGAGGTCAAACTGAACCAGGACACGCCGCCTATCTTCAAAGCCAATCTGTATGCTGGTACCCAGTTGACGCACGGTAGATGAATGGATGACACTAATGAAGACAGACAGGAGACCTCAGTAAATGAGGTTAGTAAAAGATACCAACATCCTGGACCCCTGAAAAGAAGGACCACAACCCTGAAAACAGCAGAACACATTGTCACACACACCCTGTGATTAGTTTTTTCTCCTATAAAAATCCTCAAGCAAATGCCCAAAACAACCTTAAAAAAGTCTAAATCCAACAATGAATTATAACAACTAACAATATATTTTGTTTCCAAAGCCTGATATATCATGTTCCTCTGTGCCATTGAGCTCCATTGTTGTCCAAAAACAGATCAGTGATTCATACCTTTGCACTGGGTGACACAAGCACTAGTTTGTTTGTTGTTGAGATGATCCCAAATACATCCGACTTCCATAAATACCCACTAGGGCCCCAAATGTGGCTGAAAATAGACCCCATCAAGCAATGTTTGCTACAAACTAAAGTGGCCAGCTGTTATGTAACATTTAAAAAAACTAAAACTAAATATTTGTAACCAGTTTTTAAAGATTTTCATCTTCAGTAGGAATGAGGAGGGGGGAATTAGACAAAGTAAATAATCTGATTAATTTGAACAGTTGCTGCACAATAAAATACAACTTTAAATAGTCCAAAACCAACAGAAAATGGGCTGCAGGTTATCTGTACATGCACAGGTGCATTTATGCAGAATTCACACTGGCTTTTATGCTGCCAGGTGAAATGGCTCATTTTGTTGCACTTTTCAGGAACACATTGTTAGATTTTAAAAAATTAAATTAACTTTTAATGAGATTTGTTGAAAATACCAAAAATATACACTAAGAGAAGCCATATGTTTTAAGAAAAAGTTTTTTTAAACTACAAAACCAAACATTTAACAAGAATATTTGATTAAAATGCAACTTCCTCCTGAGTGCTCAAATTATTTTTGACTAACCGTGATAGATTCGGCTCTCAATGCAGTATTTTACCTTGGTGCAGATAGAAATGAGGCAAAATCAATCTTGTGAGTTGTTGGAATTGTAGCATAATTGACCAAATTACAAATAAAGAACCTCAATATCTCGAAGCAAGCTCACAGGGGAAGGTGATATACTGTTTCATAAGTTAGAATTAGGCAATGTGTTGCCAACATCTTCTCAATTAATGAGCAGAATGTTCCTTCAAAAGAAATTATGACCCACTCCTCAAAAGCAACCAAGTACCATTTTCTGTATGGTCAAAGATATGCTCACACAGATGATATAAAAAGATGCAAAAACAAACATGTCGTACACACAGTATCGACCACAAGCCAATAATAGTTCCAAGATAACATCTAGAGAGGCTGAGGAGGACATCTGGAAGACAGATGAATATATCCCACCTGTCACCATCAAAGATCAGCACAACAAAGAGAGATAAAGATAGCCCACCTTTCTGAGCCCAAGATAGACCGATATAGAACCAAAGGGATGTTTTAACTCTTTTCTTGCCCACGAAATGTTTGCAGAGCCTCCACTCTCTCTGTTTCGGTGACACTTTTCCTCGTGTTTATCTGGACCAGAGCAGCCGAGCATCACCTCTGACACAGATTTCATTAACCGGATGCCTTGCTCAAAAGCACATTGGACGTGAGAGAGAACAGTTCTTGCTCATGAAGTGTGTGATAGTTGAAAATGCCATTTTACAACTTTATAAATATCTGGCGTTCGCTGACTGCATGCCAGCCCCTTACAGTCATGCACAGCCGGGATAGTTACGGAGAAAAATGCCAAACATTAACATGGCTTTCCAAGAAAAGAGTAGCGTCTCAAATTTATCAAAAACAGTAGCAAACTTGTCATTCTTAAATGCTTTATCTGGAAGACCAACTGACAAGTTCTTGGCATAAACATTTCTAATTATTCAGTTTTGAATTTCATGTCTAATCTGATTCTGTGGTAAAATAATCTGAGCAGAGAAACAGAGAGAGGATCGGCCAGGATGCCGTCTGGAACAGGCACTTTGCTGATGCAGTGAGGAGGGTGTGTGTAGCGGCAGCCGCATCAGTGTGTGGGTGGCGTGTGCAGTACATCTGCATGTGTGTGTGTGTGTAAGTTGGGTTACATGAAGACCTCCCTCATTCACAAAGTGAGCCATGTGGAGCTGGGCAGGTCCCTTTAAGAGGCATGTGTGGGGAGTTTTCTACTAAGGCTGACTGCTGCTGGAAAAGGTGAGTGCTGATACATTATTCACAAGCAAGGACACACATGCACGCACACATACACACACACACACACACACACACACACACACACTACATAACTGAAGGACATGTACACAAGTGAGGCAGTTGTGAGTGTGCTGAGACACGGGGAAGTGCGCTAACACACACGGCAAGTAAAGTTGATCAGTATAAAGTCATACATAAATGAGCAAAAACATGGTCTATACATCCTCTCTCTCCACACACACACACACACACACACACACACACACACACAGGCAGGCAGGCAGTGGAGGGGAGAAATCCTCAGCCTTCTGTTATTCAGTGTGCATAATTTATAGCAGCCCCAGATCTCCCTGCTAATGACAGCACACTGGGGTATCTGCAGCACAGCAGCAACAGCAACAGCTAACTGGCATGGATCTGTCTCTCTCTCTCTCTCTGTCTGTGTGTGTGTGTGTGTGTGTGTGTAGAGGCATAATGCTCTGTTGAGACAAGGACAGTGAGAGAGACAGAAGGAGAGAGAAACAGAAGAGAAAGAGACACACAGGGTGTCTGAAATAGACACAGATAACGCAACAAAGAGGGGAAAAGGATGAGACAGACAAGTGAGAGACCTCTCGCAACACACACACATGCACGCACGCACACACACACACACACACACGCACGCACACACGCACACGCAGTCTCGTCAAGTCACAGATACAACCGGTGAATCTCCCTGGATGTGCATTCATATTAATGTACAGTATGAACGTTAGTCTGAGCGCCACCTTTACTCTAAATTCAGAATCCCCAAAGTACTGTTCCCGGTGCAAACAGCAGTGCGAGCATGTGATTCACATGCACTGAGGAGCCTGTTATGGATCCACAAACACTTCTCTCTCACCCCTGGCAAACGGGGACAATTGTTCACTACAGAGCTAAAGGTGTAAGTGCCAAGGAAAGCCGTAATGAAAGCTTAAATTCACTGGGATTGGTTTAACGACTTGTTCAAGGGTGTGGCCTTGGATATGTTTCCTGTTGCAAGGGTTGTTTTGAAATGCTGCCCCAGAGCAAATATTCTCCTAATTCTGGGATTTGGAGATCAATACCATGGTGGTTTTGCCCTCCAGCTGCTGTACACTGGTGTAAGCCGGAGCTGAGAAACAGCAGTGCACGGTTTGCCCAGCACAAATTACACAGCTGCTGATAAGGTGCTGGTGTTAGACATACATGCAATCACTATCACTCTTCTATACACAGGTCGGGCAGTCAGCATAGTCTCATATTCATGCACACCAATCTGCAATTACACTTTGCATACACATTCAATACCACTTATACATAATTATACACCTTTTGCACACACACACACACACACACACACACACATACATATACAAGCACTCTCGGAATGTATCCAATTTAGCAAAACAATCATAACCGTCAATTTGGTTGATCATTTGAGAGCCGTGTGTGTTCTGAGGTCCATGTCACAACAGCACATACGTGTACGGAAGAACAGTAAGTACAGAGCGGAAGTCACAACGTGGAGCTCATGATAAAGGAAACAGTGAACAGTAAAAAACACAGCAACCCACACCTCTAAAGCTGCTCCATAATCAACAGAAAATATCTTCTTTGTTTAATCCATACATCAGAGCTCATACAGATTCCTAAGAGTAAAGCACTTTTCCAGCACTTTCAAGGTACCTAAACCAAAAACTTCCGACTCTTAAAGCCTTTATAATCACGTCAAAATCGTTGTCATAAAAACATTTCAAACATTAAGGTATTTTTGGTTTACGTGTCGATGATGAAACATCAGATTATTTGGGCATTTTTCAAGGAGTATTTTCAAAGTCAAGCATGTTCCTAACCTTCAAATCATAACAGCTAAAATTAATCATTTCCCAAACTTTCAAGACTTGGTATGAACTCTGAAACATGAGCTGTAAAACTGTTTTAGCAGGTGTTACATCCTGTAAATACTCGCTTATTCACCCGGGATACAGGACAGTCGCTGAGCACGGCTGCTGGTTCTGCTTTCTCTACAGGCACACCAGTACCAAACAAACGTGAACTAACAATCCTACGTGGTTAGGCTCACTCCAATCTCATACTTGACATATGATTGATATAGATGATCCAACAAAAAATCTAATTCTATATTTACCTAGATGTTGATTTATTCCTGCACGATGGTTTTAAGCTACAGAAGAAGGGAACACTTCAGTAATTTACAGAATGGCAGTAAATTCATTTTTAGACATTCTTGGTACAATACAACATCCCTGAAGTACTGTTAGTGTTCTCACTCTCTGGTATTACTGTTATTGGAAGTTTTACAGTTTCATTAATGCGGCATCTATTTATAATCTCACCGCTCAAAGATCTCTCTCTCTGTTTCTCTCCTCCTCTGTGCAGCTGAGAGACAGGCAGACAGGCAGACAGACAGGCAGACAGGCAGGAGGGCAGGCATAAGCTGAACCACACACTTCAGCTACAGTCAGCTACAGCACGATGAGAGAGACAGGAGGGGGGGGGGGGGCATGGGAGTTGAGGTATGCAGCACTAGATAGAGCATCACTGACAGGAACATGTTTTGGCATCAGATGAAGCTATTTTAGGAAGAAACTGTCAATGTATCTCAAAAGGCACGCCAACAGCGGTGATCAGAGAAGACCTACATCAGACTGCCTGGAATGTAAGATTGGTTTTGTACTTTTTGAGAGGGGAGTGTGAGCCGTCCACACGCCTTCGTAAGAACAGGGAGTAGTGAGGGAACGGCAGCTGAGCTCAGTGAGGACACATGTGGTTTAATAAGAACAAAGTTTGTACGCCACTCTCTCACATGAGGCGCAGCAGCCGAGTCTGACCTGCAGTTTTGTCTCATCAAGCTGGGTTCTGTGTTGTAGGTTTGGGGGTGGAAAGGAGGAGTAAAGAAAGGGGTTATTGTGTTAGCTATGGCGAACTCAATAACATCAACAGTAAGAGAGAAACCGCACTGCTCTCGCCATTTAATCAACATTGGCTATGCTTTTGGAAGATGGCTCTGCTATCTTTTATAATGAAAAAAAAAGATTTACAGTCTCATAATTCTCCTCACAGCGAGGGGTCTGCGCTTCTAACTCTGCACGGCTGCAGCTTGCTGTAAATGTCAACATTCACTGGCGGAAAGTCTGAATTAAACCTCAAGACAGAAACCTAATAACCACAAGTTTCACACAGATATAAGCTTATTATTAATATATCGTGGTCTGTATTAAAAGGTAACAAAGACAGATGACATCATGTGGCTTCTACATATTCATGCAGCCCAGAAGCATCTCTAAATTTCAGCAAGTCAGTCCGACAGGTGCTGCTAGTCCAGCAACATCGCAGGCAAGCTAACCGATGTAGCTTTAATTGCTACTCTTGTTGTTTTTGTATTGACACTTTGGCAATAAGGTAAAAGTGACAAATGGAAACATGTCAGCAGTGATGTTTTAGAAGAATAGACACAGAAAATGTTAATGTATGGAGCTAAATCTGGGTCAATAGTTTTGATCATTAAAATGAAAAAATGTGATTGAAAAACAAAAATCTAAAACTGAAAGTTAAATTTTGATCGTGAACTTTGAAAAATACAACAATGTAGTGAAAGTGTAGAAAATTGCTCCTTATCCTCTTTATGTTTGGCACTCTGGTGTTGCCATAGTGAATGCTTGCTTGTATTTAAGGTTTAGATATATGTAAGAGTAGATTGTGTTCTATCATGGCTGAATAAAGACGGGTTTCTAAGGGTTTTTCTAAGCAGTGTCCCTCGTAACTAATTGTGCCACCCAGAACATAACGGCTCTGGTGTTCTTGTTCATTAAGGGAATGCAGAGCCCCTTCCATCTCTCTCTACTAATTTCCCAGCATTTAACACCAAACGCTCTGTTTTGCAGAAGGAGGCCGGTGTACCTGCGCTCAGTGGATACACCATTCAAACGTTTATATGACTTAATTTGTTCAATTAAATTGTCGAGTGGGCTAGTAAGCTGATAGTTGAGTCACAACTCAACCTACCTGCAGTGGAAGGTGACAGCTCACACCTTTTACACAGCGTATTCCTGCACTCTAGCTGGAGAACAAAGCGGCACAGAAATAGATTTGTACCCGCAGCTACTGCACTACAGAACAAAGCTAGCATGATATGACGCACCTTGCCCATGTATGGCACTTTAAGCTTTAAGAGTATGGGTGAATGGGTGTGTTTGGAGTACTAGTAGTAGTAGTAGTAGTAAGAAGTACTTTCTAATGACCTTTATAGGAGTTTTTATACTTTTATGTATTGCTGTCTTCCTGAGTCTGATCCTGAGCCATTGTACTGTCGTGTTTTTGACTCTGGATTGTTGAAACTCACGTCTGCACAACAAATGTACTCTTGGTTACTAATAAAGAAACCTTTAACCTTGAACCTTGGACTTGCTGCTGGATTACAGATGATCATTTTAACACAAAATAGTTGTCTCAGCTATGAACTTGTATGCTCAGCTTGTCAAACACTCACATGGTTCCTAAACCAAAACTAGAGTCTTGAAACGTTCATGATCACATCTAAAGGAGACAACAAACAAATATGCCGACGGGATCGTTTCATTTCAAATATTAAAATTGCACATGGGATTGTGTAGATGATGAAACATGGAGTATACTCAAAGCATATTTTTAACCTTCAAAACATAACAGTTATCACTTTTAAGACTAAGTACAAACCCTGAATATACAGTAAGTGTGCTGACAGGAACTGGCAGGGGTGTGTACAGAAGTGGGCGTTCCAGCAGTTTTCCTGTGATTGGCTGGCTGTGTTTAGATTTGGTTTGGGATTGGTTAGGCTCAGGGTGTGTGTCTGCTGACACAACCTTCCTCTTTAAGCTGCAGTTACTTCTGCCTCAAATGAAACTCTTCTACAGCAGCCTCTCATGCACGTCTGCAGCCTGATCTCCGGCCGGGACGCCTGCTCGGCCGTACCTCATTTTACCCCGATGTAACTGCATCCACCCGATGAAAAGTGTCAGTGTAGCCCGACAGGGAGCTACAACTGAGGCGGACTCCTGGCCAAAGAGCTGTTGAAGGCATGTTGCTGAGGGGGATTATTTTGTAATACTTTACTGAAAGTGTATGTGTTTGAGATGAACTAAGCATCCAAGCAGACACGTAAAGCTGTATTTGTGCTTCACTACATTTTGGTTTGAAGTGTTCCTTGAACCTTGTGACTATTTCTGGGAGTGGATTTTGCACTTCTGTGATTCATTTTTGAAGATGAATGCAATAAAATCCCATGAAAGAAATAGAAGTGATAATAGTAACAAACATTGGTGTTCCTCTGGACATTCATAGGCTACCACCAGCTCTGCGGTGTCTGTTTAGGTTGTGTTTCTCCCTGTATCTCTGGCTTGTCATGTGTGTTTGTGTGGATCAGCTCATAAGTGAGTATCTCCTCTGCTGAGCTTATTCCTGCCTGGAAAATGTGTTTTAGACTGGAGGCTGATTGCAACAGCACTGTCATAAATAAATGACGTGATAATTTTAGCATGTCACAGAGGCAAAAATAGAACATCGTGCTGCAAGCTCAAACGCCGGATGAACCCTTTGTTAAGAAATCTGAGTTACTTCCTATTAGGATTTAACACTTTATAGATACAATGATGTTGCTTCTGGATTTAACCACATTGTCTCAAAGCCTTTGTCCTCACATTCACGTGAACAAAGATGAGGTTTACAGTGGCGCTTTTAAAGCGTGCGTTGGAGAAATGTGTAACACTTTGGATAGTTAAGATCTCCTTCTGCTCTCTTTTGTGCATCGGGGGAAATTGGTACTTCCTGTCTGCGTGCGTCTCCACTCGGGCTTACCACAGGGCAAGCAGATGCTTTAACACAGTAGTGGATGGTACGAACTGTAGTTTCATCACCCCAAAAGAAGTGTGGAGCAGACCATAGAGATTATTTGTCAAAATGTCAGCATTGTCTTTCAGGAAGTATAGTTAGAAATAAGAGACCTGTCTTTGCAAGTAGCAGACTGAATAATATACAAGACACATCAATCACACTGTGTGAGATGAGTTCATGTGTTATTTGAGCTGAGGAGCTGACCCTGATTCTGAAACACCTTTGGTAAGAAAAGGGGGTCAATTCAGGTCTTTAGTCTCCCTGTTGGAGAGAAATGAAGGGAGGAAATGTGAGAAAGAAAACAGGAAACGTGCACAACTGTCATCTTTAGACTACATTCTCTGGTCTTTTTTTTTCTTGTGTCATGTTTGAATTGTTCATTTATAGAAGCTATTCTGGTGACAATAAATAAATAGAGTTTGAAACCAGGAAGTGCGAGAGGAGTTTTTGTTGCAAGAAAAGGAAAAGTCAGATATTCATGCTGGAAACTTGCAACAAGTTGAAAGATTTGAACTGCTACCACCGTCCACTGTCACTGCAGTCAACACTGGCACTGTCGGGATTTTGCCACAATGTCTGATGTAAAACAGCAACGGATCTGACATGTGATTCTGGCTGAAGGCAACTTTACAAAGTTTGGAAAGGGAGTTACCTCAAGACAAGGTTGCTGTTCCTGACTCCCATCACATGCTCTGCCTAACACACAGGAGCTGCACCGCGAGACTCCACATGCAGGATGTGGTGATGCAGATCTTGCTGGAAGTTTCAGTATCCACTGATCATCAGTGCTTGTCTAATAAACCTGCTATTAACTTCACTAAAACATTTAACTATCGCTCTCTCGCTCTCTCTCTCACACACACACACACACACACACGCACGCCTTCTCTGCCACGCTTCTCGTTTCATTATGGGTGACCGGGTTATGGAGGACTGAAGTGTCAATCGGCTCGCGCGCGTGCACGTGCGTACGCAGGCTGACACATTGTATAGACTACACGCGCGCGCAGCCGGAGAGCGGTGACCGTCTCCTTACATCACCATGGCAGCTTCACTGGCCCTTATAGTGCGGTGTGAGTGTTCGGCAGGTATAACGGAAAAGCCTTAAACTTACCGCAGTCCTCGCACAACACTCTCTCCACATCCTTCTTCAGCTCCGGCTCGCTGGCGTCCACAGGGGCGTACGATGCCTTAAATACCAGGGGCTCGGCGGTCGGGTCCATGAAAAAGATGTATCTGTGGTCCTTCTCCACCGTGGTGCACGGGGCCTCGGAACCGAAGTCCCCGACGGTCACGAGCTGCTCCCTCTCGAGGCCGCCGCTGTTGAGGGGCCACACGTCCAGCACTTTGACATTCACACTGTAGGGCTCCCGAGAGGAGACGTTCTCCGGGGAGGAGCGCACCTCGCCCTCGATGACCACGGCTGCTCGGTACGCCTGGTCCTGGAGGGAGTTGAGACTCGGGGCGTAACAGGCGAAGGAGACCCCGATGACCAGCATGGAGAAATGCACTGGATCAAGCCTCATGCCGTCAGCCTGTGCTGTGCTGCAGTGCTGCTGGGCGGCGGAGCGAGCTGGAAGAGAGAGACGCTGGCGAACGGGCACCGGCAGAGCAGGCAGGGCAGAGCGGCAGACCTTGTGGAAGTGTCCATGCCATCTGTGTCTGCCGCTGCTTTCCCCATACGGCTGCTGGCCTCGGATGGGGGGACACACCAGCCTAGGAACCGGAAACGGCCCGCTTCTGCATGCTTAAAAATGTGATTGCTGCATTCTCCTTCACCAACCACCCTCCCCCTCTTATCTCCCCTTTTCCTGAAAGGCAAAACAAGACTCGTAAATTAGCCTTCTCTCGAATCCAGGGCTGAAACCTCGCTCTCTCTCTCTCTCTCTCTCTCTCTCTCTCTCTCTCTCTCTCTCTCTCTCTCTCTCTCTCTCTCTCTCTCTCTCTCTCTCTCTCTCTCTCTC
>JAVQJL010070158.1:0-32621 GCA_036024295.1 Nannoperca obscura
TTTAAATTTTTTTTTTTTTGTTTTTTTTTTCCATTAAAAAAGCAAAAATAAAATAAATTTATTGTTCCCCCCCACCGCCCAAGCCCCCCCCCCAACCCCCCCCCCCCCCCCTCAACTTCTGGCTCCTAAACTTAAAAACAGTTAACAGACAATTGATATCAAAATGAAACTCTCATATATGACATTATTCAAAATAACATTGTAGTTATAGGTGAATGATTGTCAGTGGGACAAAAATACATTTTATTTAAAACAAAAACAGCAATAACATGCTAACCTTGGGTTTCTTGGTTTAAAGGTTTAATCTTACTGCAACATTTTGTCCAAAAGTCAGATCAGTATTTAAAAAAAAAAGAAAAGAAAAAGTTAGTACATTTCTGCGTGCAGTTTCTGTGTATCTGTTTAATGTTGCTTCAGCTAGCCAAAGATTTAAGTCCAGCTTTTGATCTTCTTGCAGGCTTTCTTTCTTTTGTGATGAAAGTATTTGCTCGAGAACAGACGCGCTGCTCTTTTATCTGTTATTAGAGAGGGGTTGTTGGTTTCTCTGTCCATGTGTTTGTCCATTCTCTGCCAATTCTTTGGGGGGATTCATTCAGATTAGGAGTTGATTGGACACAGTGCTATTAAGATGTTAAGATGTCGGCATTGGCAGTAAGTCAGCATGATATATCAAAGTTGACCACAAAAATATATCTGCTATATAACCATGTGATTATCTGTTTTCTGACTTTCTTACCGGGTTGCTGTATAGGCAAACCCAACCACAACATTGTCACAAATGTTGCAGTGCAGCGCCATTTGGGTTTTCTAGGTGAGTTTTTCTTACAGTGTGGTGCAACATGTTTCAGTAAATGCCGGTTCTGTCGTGTAATGACCCACAGTCATTCCCACTGTGCATTTTATAGGTCTGCATGTGTTTTAAAGTAATCGAAATGGGAGTTCAATTGTGGTCTAAATGAGACATTAGATGAATACTAGGAACAAAAAAGTGCATTGTCACAGAACAGTTTAAAGTTTCACAGTGCTGTTACATCAGTTTGCACATTACCGTGTTCTCCAGAAGGGGTCAGTATTGATACAGCTTTGATCTGCCGTTTGTCTCCTTCATGTAGGAGTAGATGTGTGTTCCACATGATTCAAATCTGTTCTTGTGTTATAAAGGAATGCCTAAGGTACATTATGAATAGTTTGCACCATCTATATCTACAGCTGAAATGGTCAATTAGAAAAAATATTTGCAAATATCTTCTTGAAAAAATGCCAAATGTTTGCCACTGTAATGTAACTTTATAACTATTTTATGACATATATAGACTAAATGATTCATTGAGAAAATAGTCTGCAGGTAATGAAAATAATCAATAGTTGCAGCCATATCCACATTACATCCCCATGTCCCATGTACACACAGTGTACACACTCTGTGTACACACTCGGTGTACACACTCGGTGTACACACTCAGTTTATCAGGTACACCCAGCTAAAACTCATGCAGTCCAATACATTCTGCATTAGTCAAGGGTATTGTGATATACTGACAGGTGTTTCTGTCATTTTGTCCACCACGCTTATAGCAACGAGGGTGGGCTCTATAACAGAAAGAGCTCTCTGTGTAATGCAATACAGGTCCAATGGCACCACCAGTTTCCAGGATCAGGACGAGAGACTGACAGATAGGAGAGCGAGCAGACTTTTTCTTTCTCCCTCTGTCATCTATCAGAGTTTGTTGCTGTTTACAACTAAGCAGTAGGGACATTATTATATGTAATAAAGTCAAGTCTTTTAGAGGTTAAACTATTATCTGCCCAAGGAGATTCAAGCAGCAGAAGTTATACATTTTGGCTTATCCGTAATCCATACTAACATGTTTTGGCATTTCCAGACTCTCAGTCCTCGAATCTTTATGGTTTCTCATCACATGCTCTTCTATTTGATCCGTGTGACTCCCTCTGAGGTGGTTTTGCTCTAATAGCTGGCTATATTTCACGTGTAATAGCCACTTTCTGTGTGAGACCCACTATCCACGTTGAGACAATAAGAGTGAGCTGTCTTAAGAATCGATTCCTCTCTCTTTGTCTTTTTGTTTGTTCTGAAAGTGGAATTAGTTCAATTTTCCACTCAGCTGGATACTTTGCACTCATGTTCAACTGGTTTTTTGACTTTAACCTGTAATTCCTGATGTGACAGGTAGTTCTATTCACGTCTTTCATCTCCCAGATTTCTTTATAGTCTCAAGAGGCCAACATATCATACATGTTCTCTTCTTTCCTCTGATAGAATCATTTAGCCCCATATTGTTGCAGTACATCTTAACATTAGGTTTTTTCTTGGGTGTTTTGTCATGAAGAGGACCAGGAAGTAATTTCATCCCTTAGGCTGTACATTAGTTCACTTGCAAACATTGCACTCAATGTTTGGCTCCTCCTTGATGACTCTGTACTCCGTTAGAACACTTAATGGCTTGTGTTGGTCAGTAAAGTTCACAACGGCAGTAAACGAAATGCATTCATCTTGATATATTTATATTCAGGTCATTTGTGTGTCTGCATCCGCCTGCAAGACTTCAAACCTTTCCCACTCTGCTCTACTGAATTCACAATTCAGTATGCTGACTGACTGGAAAGTGGGCTATTAAATGCTTAGTGGAAATGCCTGGTTTTAAAGTAACGCCATCAAAGTGTGTAAAGAAACTTGGAAATCAGTGTGATCTTTATTACATCACATTCAAACATTCAAGTAAAAATACACAGCACCATGGTCGATAAAGGACAAGGCTGCCCATATTCACTAATATTAATATGTATGTGATTTCATGTGTCGTAAGGGCTAAATGATTTCCTAAAATAGCTGGGCACTGCTCAAACAAAATGAAATGGTGCATTTGAGGACTGTTTTTTGTGGCGGATAAATACACATTTGGTACTCGAGTGAGTATTAATGGAAGCAGGACAGGCGGTGTTTGTGATCTTGACTCAAAATAAACTACAATGCCCGTGTTTGTTGTGATGAATGACTAGAACTGTTCCAGTGTTGCTCTTTTATGCGTTTTAATGGTTTTTGATCAATGGTGGTCAATAGAGGTAAAGAGTTATAACCTATAACCTAAAATACTTGTCAGCTGATCAACTGATTGAAACAGTTGGTTTTAGTCTTTTCATGAGACTTGTTGACAGTCATATATGGATAATAGCCAAAAGTCTAACGAGCTTTAGCATTTGCAGTTTGTCTCCTCTTAGGTGTTACCTCCTTGTATAAAACTCATTTTTAGAACCAAATCTTATTTGTAGCTTTATGGGTCCCCTAATCTCTAAGTTTTTTTCATCTCAATCCTACCTTGCACCTGCAGAGTATTTGGCTTCCTCTAATGTAGCCATGGGTCATGGGAATCATTAATGATGCACATTTGGGACCTATCACATTCTGCAAGAATTCACATTAAAACAAAAGCCTGTGGTTTACTTTACCCTTTTTTCTCGACCTTTTATTGGCCCTTTCACTGCTCACTGGTGTCTTTGTTGTCCAACCAGAGTAGGCCAACAGTAGGAGCAGCACACGAACTCTGCTTGACCCTGATTCTCTGGTCTGCCTGTCTATAGGTTCTTGGCCTGTCTAACAAGAACTCATTGTAGGTAGCTATTCCCACTGTGACTATTATGCAAGCAGGACAAATCAGTCTGTTTTGTAATTTATAAAAAAGGTAGTCTGACCTCACAAGTGTCTCTTTTGTGTGTAATAATTGAAATTACAGTAAGCCATATGAGTTCAGTTGTAGCCCTAATTTATGTGTACTTATGTGACATTACAGGGTAGGTCTTAAAACCGAGGCACAATGTGTGTAAATGACTGGTTTCTCCTTGAGAGTGACAGAGCATGCTAACAGTGTCTTCAGGGTGTTTCAAGATCCCTGTCGCGGCAGTGTGAAGCCTGAAGGCCTTTACATTCCCTCTGCTACCCGGCACGAGGCTCTGACACACTCTCGAAAGGTGAATACCTGCTAATGGTCCTTCTAAATGCTCTCTGTGGGACTGGGGAAACACTCAAGCCTATGTTAGAGACATACAGCCACAGCCACACACTGCTGCATTCTGTGGTTGTAAGTTTATGGGCTAAGGTAATGACAAAAACTCCACACAGCGTGCAGCGTTATGGGTCCCCGCCGCTCTCACTAGCAACAAGCGGCAACACACTGAACAATTGAGCAGAAATTAAGGGAAGGAAAGGTTATGTAGGAGAGTATGAGAGAGCAGGAGAGAAAGACAGATACATTCATTTATCTTGGAACCGTGGGAGAGGTTGATTACAAAGAGGTTGAAATTTTGTCCTTTTTTTTTTTTTGTCTCAGGCTGTTTGTGACCCAATTGAATGATTTGTACATTTTTGTTCGTGTATCAGCGTTTTTATTCTCTGATGTCTTTGTGGTCCTTGTTATATTTTTGTGACCAAAAGTCACTTTTAAGTCGCAGTGTGGTCGGCTCTGTGGCTTGTTGCCTTGAATTTCCTCTTCTGATGATACATTTTAAGTTTCTGTCTATGCTGCTCTTTTATATCTGTGTTCAACCGTTGTGGTTAACCACTAACTTCCCGGTTCTTCTTCTGTTGTTCCCAAATAAAACAATGTGACTACTAATGGAAATTTACAAAAACCTTTGGAAAAAATAAAAAGACATTACCCCCTATTCGAAGTTCTACAGAGCTTTCAACCACATAACATGGCCTATTTAAGTTGTGATTTAGTTATTTATTTATTCTTATTAGTGTGTGGGGCTGGCTGACTGCTGGCTGCGACTTGTATCAGTGTCTGCTCCACAAAAATGTTACTATATCACAAAAAAAGAACATGAGAAATCAACAGTTAAAGTAATTTTAAACAAGGTCTGGGTTTTATCAGAGGACTTTATACTGTAATTTTATATTTTATATTTTTTGTAAGGTGAAAATCACGATAAGAAGAGGCTGACATCACTCAGTCCTTAACGTGTGCACGCAGACGTTCATCCTTACAACTGTGCATTTGTGTCATTATGTCCAGGCGAGTTGTGGACTATGGTCCATCTGCCTGACCCTCTCCTTCAGAGCACACTGTGATTGGCTGTTTGACACTCCTATTTACATGTGCGTCTGATAGGCTGTCACTCCCTGCCATGCCTTTCTTGCCTAGACAGGCAAGTTAAAGTGGTTACGCTGTAAAACCAGAAACATGACTGAGACTGGATCGGGAGTCCCTAACGGTGTGGGGCGGGGGCATTTTCCTTTTAAGTCAGAATTGTTTTACTGCACCAGATGCTGTCTTATCTGTGAGTGTGTTGACGGTTTAGTTTGGTTGATGGATGGAAGTGAAACAGTCTGTAACCTGATAACTTGTTGTCTTGTTAACTCCATTCCACTGAATCTCTTATCTATGCATGTTTTCTGTGCAGCCCAAACTTTTCCTCTGTTGTTCTCAACCACTCTCTCTGTGTGTGTCTGTTACACTCACTCACTCAGAGTCACAGGAGTTGAAGATAGTGGTTGATGATAGTTTTGATGTGTACAGCTGTGTTACAAGAGACTCCTTTATTGCTTTTATTAAAGAGAGGGACCAAGTTTTCTTGATTATCCATAAAATTCCTTTGGTGCACCGGGAACAGGAACAGCTTTCCTGTCATTCAGGATACACACTCGCGCAGTATTCCGAACATCACGCCTCTGGGAACTCACTGTGAGAAACTTTTAAAGGGGGAGTGTTCAAAGGTGGAGCAGAAGTCTGAGCCTGTTGGACCGAACACAAGCACTGAACAGAAGTGGATGTGATGGTTTAATCTTCTCTTTCTCCGGCTGCATTGGATGGGAAATGGTTTCACAGTGGAGGGGATCCATGAGGACTTTGACTTAAGTAGAAGTGAGAGGATTCTTAAGTGAAGTTTTCCATAAACGGAGTTGCACTCCACAAGATCTTTGCTTGGAGTGTGTCTGCTGCTGAGATATCTTGCTGCTGGTGGGCTTCAGAGTGGAAACGAGCACCATGGCCGGGGTCACTAGGAAGGGGTCTGGGAGACCCTCTTACTACTACAGATTCCTGGGCAAGTCCCGACTGCAGCGCCAGCGAAGCCGGTCCCGCAGCCGCACCAGGTCGTCAACCAGCCGGGGTAATAAATACTAACACCGCTGCTAAAAAAGTTCGCCATGCAGTAGTTTTAGCCTCATGTAAATCACTTTTTACAACATACTGTAGCTGTAGCTGAGGAAATTCAGAAGAGCTAGTAGTTAACCAACAGGTCAACAGGTCTGATTCTCATTTTCAAGTGCATATTTGTGGTGTTGATCGGGTTTGAGAGAATGTATTTCTCTTTGCGTGTAGGCTGCAATATGAGAAGAAGCAGTTCCCCTTTTTCAAATGTTTTTTCTGTTACTCTATCTGAAATTTTTTGATTATATTATTTTTAGAACCTGTGGCAACACTGAGGTGACAGTTTGGCGTCACTATTCACAAGGTGGTGCTGCTCTCAAAATGCACCAGCAACACTCGCAGCTCTGTGTCAACGCTCCACCCTGTTCAGGCGCTTTGCCTGCGAATATGTTTGTTCTCAGCAACCAAGACAAAACAATTTAAGCCAGTTAGTTACTTTTCCGCACTGCCTGACTTCTTTTTCTGTTAGCCCATGTCCTCAAGCACTCACTCTTCACTCTGATGCTACTCTACCTCTCAGCACTCCTGTACTTAACTGCTGGAGGCAGAGTATTAACTGCAAGGTTATAGTAATAACTCTGCCCCCAAGGCTTAGCTCAAGTTACTCGAATCGAGAGAAAAGAAATATTTCTGAAATCTTCAGCCAATTGATTTTTTTTTTTCTTGAGAACCCCTGTAACTTGCCAACCAAGATATTAAATAGAAGACTGTTGGCGTGTGCGTTGCTCTGCTGCTGTGGATAGGATACAAACTTTCTAGAGACAAATAGCTTGGTTTTGCATAAACTGACATTTGCTTGTATTCTTTTGAAGTAAGTGTAGACAAAGCCAGACACGGTCACGAGAGAGAGACAAAGTGTGTAGGTGCCTGGTTTTTACGTCTTCACGTTGCTGCTCTAGCTGATGAAAGACGTGCTTTGAAGTGTCCCCTCTGCATCATTCACTTCTCAAAAGAGCACGTGCACACGCACACACACACACACTGGCACACACAGGCACACATGCATTTGACACGCAAACACACTCTGCCTTGATCTGTGTGGCTAAGTGCAAGCCCCCCCCCCCACAAAAACCTTTAGACACTACACATTAACATGCAGTAACACACAGACCGGGTGAGGAGATGGAGGTTGTTCCCAGATGAAGCAAAACACCACTACTAGCGGCCCCCAGGAACGATACACACTTGGTTTTTGTAGTTCTAGTAATGAAATAGTTAAACAAAGGTATGGTGGTTCTTAGTATGCGTGTCCATAAACTGGTAAATGTGTGTCACCGCATATTCGTGTATTCTAGAGTCTATAATGTGGGAATTCATGTGGTAATTTGACAGAATCTCATGACTCAGGAACTATATCACAATATACAATAGTATTGCTATATAGAATTACATAAAGTGATAGAAGATTTGATTCGTGTGTGTGAGTGTTTTCTTTAATTCATTGAAATAAGGTTTGTCAGGAGAAGAAACTTTTCTCGAGTTAACAGTTCTTTGTGCCTGAAGCAAGATGATGTGATATTGCTGAAATGTGTCTCAGTCGAGAAAGCCCAACAGCACCGCGTGAAAACAACACCGCAGGCTCGAGCACCTATGCAAGTTTATCTTGAGGAAGTTACTGTAGCTCCGCTCGATGCATTCACTGTCACTGGGACAGGTCAGGTGGCATGAGCTCATGTGTTATTGTTTTCTTAACGTGTGCAGTCATTGTCTGCATGAGTGGAAAATCTTACGTCAGTTCGGTTCCCCCTCACATCACTCTGGATCTGCTTCCCCTTGTTTCGCTGGGGTTGGTGACATTTAGACGCAGAGAGAGAATGGCAGAGACCGAGAGAGCAGCGTCGTCTTATCTGACTTGTTATGCTGCCATGTTTTGCAACTCTTGATGCAATCAAACTGTGGGATCTACATTGACAGAGCCTTTGTATAACACCTAACAGAATTGAAAAGTTTTAAAGATTTCTATCTCAACAGAGATACATTTCGGTGGAAAAATTAGGTCTCTGAAAAAGTGGATGTTTTTTTCAAAATTAACCTATACCCGGACCTGCTGTTTGTCTCCTGGCAGAAATAACCTGTCATTCTTCTTTTCTTTCCATTGATCTTACTCTATCCCACCAGACCCGTATTTTCACTTACAGCTGATATTTACATTGCACCTCACCTAAACACCAGCTGGCTCTGTGTCTCTCTCACTCACACTCACACACACACACACACACACACACACACACTTTTCTCACTGTACTTAGATAGATTACATTAATTCTCTTTCCATAGACGTGAGTCACTTTTTAACCTTTAAACTTCAAACAAAATTATAGTTTTACCTCAACCTAACTATAAAGTAACATTAATAATGTCAACCTAAACTAGAACGTTTTTTTACTTTGTACTACAATTTATTCATAATGGAAGAGTTTATCATTTTGTCAAGTGCACTTATTTGCTTTCTTGTCAAGAGTTAGATGAGAAGATTGATGTCACTCCCATATCTATCTCTCCAGTCTGAAGCTGGAGCCAGCAGCTGGTTAGCTTAGCTTAGCATAAAGATAGAAGATGAGGTGGAAAAGGCTAGCCTGACTGCGTTGAAAGGTAATAAGCTTCACCTACCAGTACCTCTGAAGCTCAGTATTAAGTGGGGTCTCCACTGGTTCCCTGGCAAACTCACAGACAAGACAGTAAGACTTTGTACGGTTTCAACATTTCTTACATGAATAAAACATTAAAATGACATGTTGGAGGACAGGACTAGCAGCTGCAGGTGGGAAGACAAGTCAGGTCAAGTCTAAGTCTTTGTTTAGCTCAGTATCTCACATAGTTAATGGTTGAAGTCTCTTAAAACAAGTCAGAACTAAACAAATCAAAAAGAAGGAAAAAATTACCGGAAAAGGAAGGAAAAACTCAAAGAACCTATTAGCAGAGGAAGTTTAGTGAAAGGAACCCGAGAAAGAAAATTACAGAACTAAAGATTCCAACTAAAATACAAATAGAGTCCAACATACTGGTATAATAAGTTTAGAACATTATGTCCAAAGTGGTAAGCTTTAGAAAGTAAGTGCATGAAAAAGGTTTTGCTAAATTGTCCTGCCCTTTAAATACCCATGCTGACGGATGTAGGTACTGACTGCTCTGTGACTGTGACTGAAAGTAGCAACTGCGTGAAATCATGAAATATCACAACAGAAAAAAAAGAGTTACTGCCAGCAGCTTGCAAGAAAGTGTTTGAACTACTCAATAACAACTCAATAATGCATTACCACTGACAGTTATTGCACATAATCATATTCTCAATGGGTCATTACCAAGAAACACTTTTGATCAGTGCTACTGCGTCATGCTTAGTTTTTGTCAGGATGTTTATGATGTAGCCAGATATTCGTGTGTGTGTGTGTGTGTGTTCGTGTTCGTGTTCGTCTGCTGATGGGAAGTGAGGTTGGAAATAAGGCTGGTGGATGGGAAACGTGGCCAGAACAACACAGACGTTCATAATGACTCACTCTTCGATGCTTAAGTCATATTTACAGGTAAACACGGGAAGGCTGGAACCAAGTCTGCATTAATGATTTGTGTCTCAACAGTGTTAAACTACTTCAAATATTAACACGATGGAGAGAAAAACAAAGATTTAGAAGCTAATTAGTGCCAAGTTCAGACCATAACTTCTTGGCCAATGGAATCACTCTTCCTGTTTTCTCTAAAACAGATTAGCCCTTGATCTGTTTTTGCAGTTTGAGCCTGAGCATCCTCTCTGAGATTAAGGTCATGTTTTAGTAAAACAAAGGCTTCACTAATCAACCTAGGCAACCCCATTCTTTGATCATTATGCCTTAATTTTCAGCACAACCAGGCCAAGGGGCTGGAGAATAAATGAGATAAAACTGCAGAAATGAACAAAGATAACAGAGTGAAAGTGTCAGTTTAGTATTATAGGATGAGAAGTGAAAATGTAATCAGTTTGCTTCTGAGATCATATAATGGAAAGGAGAGACATGAGACAAAGGGTAAGAACAGTTAATATAGAAATCAAGCAGTGAAGTGAAAACGCCTGAACTCCCCACATCGTTTCAGTGTTTAACCCAGGATTACTTTCTGATCTTAGTTTCATCTCTGGAGTCCGTGTCCTTGTCTACCCTCTTTTCCTCTCGGCCCAGTGGATCATGGATGACGTGGCGCTTCAGAGCACCCAAAGGAGTCCAATAAAAGGGGGACAGGTGCAGGCTAATCCCCCTTAATCCATAGATATCAACTCAGATTACAAGTCAGAGCCACGGAACGGTTTTGGAGAAATAGCTGTGGAACTATAGGAGATCATTGCCGTTGCTCACCTTGAAAACAGCATACAACATACAGCAGACTGTGTGTAAGTAAGCATAGTTATTTTCACATGCACTTAGCTCTTTATAGGAGCACATAGAGTCAAGGAAAAACACTGTTTCTTTATCATGCATTTGGTGTTTTTAGCCAGGAGCTAATCAAAGATATCTCAAAACAGTCTAGCTGATATTTTGGTTGGAATTCTATGATCTGGATATAATACAACCGCAATATGCAATGAAAACATGAGGAATAAGAAACAGATTTGAAGAAATGCATCCGCGGCCCTTGAAACCCGATCAATTTGATCAGATTTTAATAATGGTGCAAGAAGTGAAACACTTAAGTACCACTCTGCCAATGAAGTGGGCTTGTCATTCTAGGTTCGCCTTGTGCAATCTATATTTTTCGGGGGGAGAAATATTTCAAAGAGTTGTCACATGTCATTCGGTAACGTTATCAACTGACACCAAGCCTGCACAGGGTGTTCGCTCCATATCTGTGTGTCTGCTGGTGGATGTTATTGAAGTTAGCTGGAGCTCAGTCGACAGTCGCAGGAATGCTGCTGCTGTGTCGCCCCCTCTGCACAAACACAAACTTCCTTCTTCCGCACCCCACTCTTCTTCTCCTCCTCCACCCCTCTCCTCTGCCTTCCCATAACACACTGCAGACAAAGGCATGCGTGTGCCAAACCAAACATGAAGCAGAGCCCCTCTCTCTTGGATATTCCTTGAATGTGCTCGAATATAGAATTGTTGTGCTTGTGGAAAGAAATCCTGCTTAAGTCAGCTGTTGGGTCTTGTGCTGATTGATGCGCTCAATATCTGTACTTTGACACTGTTCAATGGGTAACTGTAGCTGCGGATTGAAATCATTTTGATTGGAGATTCCAACTTAAGTTGGAAGCAATTATTCCGAAAGTTATATTCTGATTAAGCATTTACATGGTTATTAGGTGCTAAAATGTTCGTATTGAACATATTTTCAAAGGTTTACACCACCCCCTCACCACCCCTGATTAAAAATTCCTTTTGATCGGGTCGGATCAAGGCCAGTTTCCTCTGATTGAGGTGGTTACATGAGGCATTTTTATTCTGATTGGGCTGTTATTCTAATTATTAGTGGAATATAAGGGGCCATGTAAATGCACCTTGTGTTTTAGTAATAGTGAATTCTGGTATAACTTCAGGCTGCTGCAATCTTTGTATTATCAGCTCACAGTCCACTTTAGAAAGGGGCTCGATGTTAGCAGAAAGTTACAATAGTGACTGTTGACTGCATCTGTCCTGGTAGTTGTAGCTTGAAATGATTCTGTTTTACTCCCTCGTGTCCAAAGAGTCGCTCCAAAGAGACTGAGCAGCACCTCTTTATCACCCCATCATCTCTGCGCTGAGTAAATAGCGCATCTCAGAGGTCAAAAGTCCAGCGCCGTCCTCACAGTTCAGTGTTAACACATTATAGTCTGTGTACACAGTCTCCCTCTCTCTCTCCCCCTCCCTCTTATTCGCAACCTCTCTCACACACCAACACATGTTCTTAGACCGAGCCATAAAGCTTCACAATTCAAAGCTGTGCCTGTAATACAGTATGTGCCTGGGTGGGCCCTCCACTGTGACCCCCATTACATGGTTCACTGTTCAGCTGGGAGTCAGATATTCCACTAATGAGACCTGCCTTCTGACAAAAATAAATGGAAACAAAATCTTCTTTCTGGCAGATTGCCCTTTGATTGACATTAATTCAGTTTATATTCCAGAGACAGACGGCACTTCTGTTTTTGCAGCACTATCAGCCAGTCAAGGCAAGTTCTAGTTGAAAAACAGAATAGAGATGCATTTGTGAAGTAAAGGGGGAAGATGAGAGGCTGGGTGGACCAAGAGAAGATAGTCCTCCAGGTAGAGACAACACAGTAAACACAGCTTGACAGCCTGTGATTTTGCTGCACATTTCACTGGCCCACAGAGGGTGTGTGTGTGTGTGTGTGTGTGTGTGTGTGTGTGTGTGTTTGAATTCTCTTCTGCTTTTCCCTCCTGTCATAACACAAGAAACCATGCCTTCTCTTTGGAGGCAATTTTTTTTAGCCTTGAGGGTATAGACTTCTTGAAATGCAGAGGCATGCTGCTATTGATAACAGAATCCTTTACTCAAGCTCTCTGTTCATTAGCTTGGTGCGCACAGGTTGGATTGTTTTTCTGCGGTGGTCCAATACACGTTTTACAGCGGCTCTAAAAAATATTTTCGATATTAATAATGGATCAAGTGACAAGTGCGTGTATGTGAAGGTTGTTGCTCGCTTTGTCGAACCCAACAATCATTTTCTGCTGGTCTAGCGATACTAAGGATCGGCTAGATCCTTAGTATCGCTATTATTTTAATGGATTGGTATAAGCTTTAATTCTTATCTGTACTGTAAAACGCTGCTGTGTTTAGTCCACTTCATCCTGCTAGAGCAAACATCAAGAGCGTGTGAATGTGAAAAAGTACTTATTTGCACCAATAAGTATAGTTGGCAACACAGAGCTTGTTTCTGCCGCCCTCAAGTGGCCAAAAAACAGGTGCAGATTTAAAGACTTCCGCTACATTGTATTGTTGTACTTAAACATACCCTTTGGAGTTTTTGACCTCTCGTAGTGCTACAGAGCAGCATTCCTGCTGCTAGTTTAATGATTTTTCCATTGATTGGCAGTTTTGTGACTGTAATGTGCCAAGAAATGGAGCATCACGTGCAGAGAGGCAGGGAGGTAGAGGACTGCCAGCTAGAAAACACTTTATATTCAACAAATCAGCCATACAAATGTGAACAAAATGAGACTTTGTTTTTGCAATAAAACCCCACAGGGTACCTTTAACTACCTGATAGCTAGCTGTTTTTGTCTATGGTGATTGGAAGTAAAATGTATAATGGATTTAGCTGGTAGACTTAGATGTTTTACAACTTTTCTGTAGTGACTGGCTTTGTGCCTGTCTGTTAGCCTGTTATGTTAAAGTAATGTTGCAGCCGGATTGTTTGTACGCGTAAATGTAATTGTACATGTAGTATATGACACATCTTCTCAGTGGCGTAGAAGGACTCTAACTTTTGGTCATTTGTTAAAAATCAGAAATCAGCAGAGTCATTATAAGTGTAACACCAGCAGTGTGTCGAGTGTAGATACTGAATGGGGTTTTTTTTTTCAATTTGCTATCATTTTTAGGTAGATTATATACCCTGTGCAACAACAGCCTTTTGTGAATTTCCTCTTTCATCACAGAGCCACTCAGCACAGCCAGCTCCTCAAGTAATAAAAGATCATAAAGCACATCACTCCAGGCAAAACAACGTGTGTTTAGAAAGTCAGCCGTTATTATCAGGACAGCACTTTGGCATAGCCACACCAAAAATAAGTCATTATGCAAAATGTTCATCACCATTCCTGTTTATCGCCCTTTTTTAGACGATTAATTGGATGCTCTGTTGCCTGTCGGTCTTCTAACAGTTTTTGTGACACATTACCACCTGCCTGCCCACCGTGCTGTTTCTTTGCACACCTCACACAATGAACCCGTCACACTGTATTTATCCTGTTTGCCTCAATGCAAAAAAATGTTTGGGAATATAGAATATCACAGTTTTCAAAAGTAGGAGAAGCTTTGAAACTTTTCTCCCCCACCTTTGTCTACAGTCATTTTTTTGCAAGCTGGAATATCCTGTGCTGGTGAGGTCTGAGAGGAAGGGAAGGTTAGCTGCCACTGGTCACTGTATAAAGCATGCCTGGGTAGGAAGCACTGAGGAAATATGCAGTCTGACCTATATAACTGAGTGTTAATGCAAGGAAGGAAATAAGGAGGGAAGGAAGGAAGATAGCTTCATATACAGTAGATGGATAGATGGACCTAGCATAGTTCAACTTTAGAGAGAAATACACATACTCTTTTAAATGAGGAGATCAATGTCAATCTTATGTCTGAATGCTAAATATGAAGCTAGAGACAGCAGGAGGTTCATTTAGATTAGCACAAAGATAATTAACAAGTTATATTTTTTTGGTTAATCTGTACAAAAAACGTGAATATCTGGTATAAGTTACAACCTTATATATCTCTTCCACTGGTTGCCTGACAACCTCAAGAAACCAACAACACACCATAAAACCACAACATGTGGCTTTTACACTTACACAGAGAGTTAATTAAGTGAGTTCAAGAGGTGCTAGGAGGCATGAGGTTAGCTCTTTGACAGAGTCAGGCTAGCTGTTTCCCCCTGCTTCCAGTTCTTATGCTAAGCTATGCTAACTGCCCGCCGTCAGTGGTGGTATCAGTCTTCTCGTTTAACTCTCAGCAAGAAGGCTAATAAAATCATTCCTTTTAAGAGTAAGTCATTCATTTTGTTTTATGTTCACAGAGAGATACGTTCACTCCCAGGCCTCACTGGCACACAAACATTCGCGCACCACACACACGAAATGCAGGTGACTATCATCTCGTCTATGCAGCCTTAGGCCCCCCAGGGCTAGTGGGTGGAATCACCGCAGAGAAATGGCTCTATTTGTGGGTAGATGGTGATGGAGTGGAGAGGTGGTGGTATGTGTTTTGGGGAAATGTGAAAGGAATAGAGGTGCAATGAGGAGGTAACAACATATGAGAATTTGATTTGACTTGATGAAGATGGGATGATGCAATAAGAACATTCCGAGATGGAGTTTTGAAGAGAACATTAATCCGAGAGCACATGGAGGGAAGAAAGTGGACTGGTGAAGGAGAACTACAAATATATGACCATGATAAGAAAGAGAAGGTGGAGGACAGAGATGATGAGAGACAGGGAATACATTGGAATAAAGGTCAGTATAGTGCAATAGATCGCTGTAAGGCTGTAAGTTACCTTTTGACATAACAGCTGTTGTCTATGGGCCCTCCGAAAACACACTCATACACCTCAGATACCAAAATATCTTAATCAGCAACAAGGGGAAGTGTTAAAAAAGTCTGAAACCAGCCACCACATGCAGCACAAAACAGCCCTTTGATGATTTACTTCAGTTTGGAACTTGTGTTTTTATTTAAGTTTCATTGAGCGTGAGTGTCTGTTTACTGTTTGCTGTTGGTTAGGGGGGTTGGAGTCAGGAACAGGAGCTCGTTACAGCAAGGAAAACTTTCCATGCATTTGTAGGGATACATTACACGCAGATGGTGAAAACATGTAGAAGCAACGCACTGCAATTTCACAGAGCAATTAGTTCACAACTAAATGATGTGTGTGTGTGAGCTTTCCTTTAAGCGCTTGTAGCAGCCAGCTGTGTACAAGTGGGAAGATTTCCGTTAAGAAATTAAGACGTCGATAAGGGGAAATCCAGTGAAGTCGAAAGCAGAAATAATTTGTGACGAGAGAAGCAGAAATTCACACTGCTGAATTATTTCAGTGAATGTTCGTGATTACCTTATCAGCCGTATTTGCGCATGAATGATTGGCAGATTTAAAAGGATTAAGTACACTTGTTGTCATGGCTACAGATATTTCAATGTCACTATGGCAAGACAGTTTTCTTTTTAGTTTTTGAAATGTTCTGTTTCTAGTTTTTATTAAATGTTTTGCCATGATAATAGATTAGGCAGTCATCCCCTCACATTATATTGCATTTTTTGTTTTTCTAAATGACCCTTGTAACATTTTATTCAGAGCTGCCACTCAATGAGACAACTGAAGTTGCACAGATGAAGAGTCAAATTGGAAAAACACGACTAGATGGTCACAGAGTCCAGACAAACGTCCGCAATATATCCCAGGACACTGATGATCCCATTCATTTCTATGCATGAAACGGTGTCCAGGATGGGACAGGGCCAGCTCTGTCACCCTACTACAAATGCAGAAACTGTTAGTAACACGTTTGTCATGTGGCCATGGCCTTCTGGACTTGTAAGTCTCCAAAATGAAGACTTGACACTTGACTGGGATTTGACTGCTGTGAGACTTAAACTGTCTCACACTATAAACGTTTTTTGGCTGGAAAACTTCAAATAGACACAACTGCAACAGAGCAGGGCTTGCACGGCCATACACCTACATCTTACATATTTAATTCTGCATTGACTCAACACAGCATAACAAAATGTTAAAATGCTTTCATTTTAAAGGTCAGGATTCAGAGACCTGAAAGTCTTGCATTTTGACTTGACTAATTCGCTTATGAAGACATGTAACTTCTTCAAGGACTGGATTTGACAGACTTGATACTTGACTCGGACCACCTCTCATCAGTCTTGTGTCCTTCTGTGAACTGATATAGTGATGTCAAATGAGGCTTCTCTCTAACCCCAAAATATTTCACCTCTTGAATACAAAGACAGGCTTAACATGTGTCTGTGACACAGAGACTAAACTCGTTTAAAATCCAATCCTCCTTACCTCCACAGAGCGACGGATCACTGCTCAATGGATCCAGATGGTTCCGGGTTTCAATTATAGAGATTTGATTTAGCAACAAAGGATGTCCTCTGTCTCAGAGCATGTTGTTTGGACTTTGTTTATGTTAATGTTAGGCTAAGAATTATGTGGGTTGGGATGTGAGCCAGTGCTCTGCACTGCAGGAAATGCTATTCCTCCATTTGTTTCCAGATTACAATGTGCACTAATTCAGTCAACCAGCCTGCTAAACAGCTAATTTAGCATAGCTCAGCTTGACAAAATAGAAAGGATAGCGCTGACGAACACAAGTGTGTGTGTGTGTGTGTGTGTGGCTTATTAGAGATGCTTTATATGCACATATCTTATTAGGCACAAACACTTTTGGCAGGCAACATTTGGTCCATCCAATTTTTGGTAATATCATTGCAGTATTTGAACAGTCCTCGCTTAGCTGAAGCCAGTATTCAGACCAAAATATGCAAATTCATGCATCTTTCCTTTGTTTAGTTGCATATACTCGACTTAAAAAAGTTAAAAATGAAAATTAATACAAAAAATCTGCAGTTGGTGGTGTCTAAGCACTGTCAAGATTAGCTCTGTAATGTTATATATTAGCCAGATTTTGCAGATTGCATTTAGATTTTACAGATTAGTTATAAGTTTAACTATTACATCAAAAGAAATCCCTATTTTATGACCATTTATGTTAAGCTGTGGGAAGATGTGTACTGGTTACAAATCATTATTTATGTTCTTGAGCCGCCATGTGAATTAGTAAGGCTTACTCACAAGGTTTGATCATTTTAAGTGTTGAGATTCTAGAGATTTGCATACCAAATTTGGAGATGACTAGATCAGCAGTCGGTGAGGAGTTCCCAAAAAATGGTGAACGCTTCTAATATATATTATATACTTATACTACAGTGTTGTGTGTGTGTGTGTGTGTGTGTGTGTGTCTGTGAGGCCGAGGGAGAGGAGGATTTGCTTCATAATGCAGTTTCATCCTTATTAGAGTCACGCTGCCACGCACATTGAACACTAATTTTATTAGTTTCCAATCTTGCAGACAGTCAAAGATCTCATTTAAATAATCTAACGCAGTCTCTGTGATGCAATGACCTCATGTGTTTCAAAGGATTATATCAGTACATTCGACCTAGATATACGCATTTTTTCTGTTTAAGGCTTGTTTTGTTTACTTTTCAGCATGTTTCCCAAATATAATCTGTTGAAATTTATGTATATAACATAATGTTCTGAACACCTTTTTTTTTATCATTTGGGGTTGTAACAGTCCACCGACTGGCTAACATATTGATACTTCTGCTCTGTACGTAGGAGCTAGCAGTTAGCAGCGGTGGCTCTTTGAAATGTGCCTAGACATGCATGAAAAACATCACATTCCTCTCAGACATGTCCAGATTTGCTTTTTTCCACACACATGCACAGCCTTTGACTCCAGAGCTCTTTCACAGCACGTTCATACTGAACTGACAACGTAGTGTACTGTGTGTCCAGGTTAAGAGAAAAGAACACACACACAAGATAAAAGATAACAGATAAGTTAAGTAAACAGGGAAAGGATGAATGGACCCATTGATACATTAATGATGGAATAGGGAATATAATACAGTCTAGTGTTAACATGATTCACCCACAAACGCTTATTGTTCATGTTCGGCACCCCAAACACACCCTTGTTTCCAGCACACTGTCAGTGTCAAAGCTGTACCTTTGGTTCAGTGTTGTAGCTCAGTTTGAAGCTCTGTCTAGGTTGTTTCTGTTTTGAGTTCGTATGATCTCCCCTGTGTTTGTGTGATTCTCCAGAAAGTGTAGAGACAGGTTGGACAAGTGAATTTTAAGAGTGATAACACACTGACAGCCTTTCACACAGGATGTGCTTTGTAAGACTGGAAATGCAGCGTGTACCACCCACTCACTGTGAATAATCTTTTGACTCGTTCAAGGAATAGTTTGAAACTTTGGGAAATACACTAAATTGTGTTTTTGCAGAGAGTTAGACGAGAAGATCGATACCACACTCATGTCTGAATGCTAAATATGAAGCTAGAGCAATTAGCTTAGTTTAGCACTAAGACTCGATGCATGGGGTAACAGCTAACTTGGCTCTGTCACAACTCAAAAACACATGTATAAAGCTGACTAAGCTTTAGAGGTGCTGATTGCTATTTTGTTTTACTTTGGAGAGATCCAAGCTGGCTGTTCCTCCTTACTTGTAGTCCTAAGCTAAGTATCTCCCAGCTTTAGATCGACAGCTAACGGACAGAAATAGGAGCAGTGTCGATGTTCTCATCTAACTCAAAACAAGAAAGCAAAGACTAGTCAAACTGAACATATAGTTTTCACAATATAAAGACCAACTTCACATTTTAAAGATCTCTCTCTGTTTACAGAGTCTCCTACCGAGAGGACGGGACGGCGCCGCAGCATGCCAGGCACCTCCTCAGACAAGACCACACCCACCATGGAGGCTACGTCCACTGCTGCCACTCCTTTCAGAGTCACCGTGAGTACTGTGAGTTTGTTTTAATGTATTGTCTCTGTCTTCTCTTTATGCGTTACTCTTTGTCTTTGTCTGTCTTCACCTAAGTTTGCCTTAGGAGGCTCCTGGTTGTAGATCAACGTCTACAGAAGGTTGGTCTGGTGTCCAGATGGACCCATGCCAATCTGAAACTAATTTACATCAAATGTTGCAATGGGGCCTTTGATGTTTGGCGTCTACACATCACACATCCACACATCTTGGGTTTATTTTCAGCACACCATCCTCTATTGCCTTTTTACATCCTGGAGTGATTTTTCATTGCATTTTGCTGAATAATTTTAACCTGCCTCATGTAAGCCAACACACACACCACAGTCACTTTATAAGTAAACTGCCTCTCTTCCTCTCTGTCAAACACACACCGAGCCTTTGTCTGTCATCTTGCTCTAATTCAAATCCGGTATGCTTTCTGCCATGTTTAATTCAATAGATTAACAGCCAGTTAATGAAGCAAAAAATTCCGCTATGAGTCATCAATTTAAAACCAATTAGCAATTAGCAGTGCATATTTCCATTAATAAATAATGAGTGGGGAGATAGCGACCTGGAGGTGAACTGTAAACAGTGTTAGGACAGCAGGGCCACAAGCACTCAGCACTCAGTCTCTCATAAACAATCCTCCAACTTCATGTTAACTTTCAGCCTTTGTAAAGGCGTAGCCGACACACTTGTGGGCCAAGTTAAGGGCTAAAAGACACTGAATACTAAAAATAGAAAAGATATACTAATTCCATCAAGTTCCTCTTTTTTTAATACCCTTGTATCACCATCAGCCATTTTCAGCACTCAGTCTCACCAAGAGGCAGTGTTTAGTCTCAATAAACTAACTAGAAAACCAAAATGCCCAGTAAATAATAAAACAAATAGGCTAGACTCACTGGTATTGGACCACCTGCAGAGTGAGAATAAAGTGTTTCATGAACTGAAAGTTGCACATATAAAAGTACCTCAGCTGCTGTGTGTGTGTGTGTGTTTGAATGTCTGCATGTATATGTTTGCTTTTTTTGTCTTCCTCACTGATTTCCATTATAGAAAGAATGTGGATTGAGTCATTGAACCGTTTTATTTTGATATGACCAGGAATCAGTGAGTGGATATAGAGAGACATAAAAAAGAAAAGATGAATATTAAGCGTGTAAGAGACAGAAAGGGTCAGATAGAGGGGGCACAATATTGATTAAGTGTCTTTTAAGCAGCTCCTTGTACTCTCCAGGGAAGAGAGAGAGAAGTGGAGCACTGCAGCAAAGTCCTCCTACCTTAATCACATGACCACTCAACTTACTTCTGCTTGCTTATTGCTAAGCAGCAGTCACTAAAAACACAAAGAAAGCTTCCCCAGACAGTGTTTGACCCTTTCCTGCAAGTTCCCTAATACTGCCCCCTTCTGGCCTCTGGTGGTATCACAGCCACGTTCCCCATACCAGCTTTTTCATCAACTTTGGTTGGATGCAAACTAATAAACAAAGGAGGAGGATGATTCGTGCGTAAAGGACAGCAGTAGGATTTGGCGATAAATCAAAATGGATACATGCACAGTAGAGAAAGACAATAGATACAGTATGTAGACAATGGAAAGATCAGATACAAGCATGGTGGTGCACACAAATGTGGGTATGCAAAGGAGGATGTCCAGGCAGGCAGTCGTATTCTCCTCCGTCTCTCCTGCACCCTTTTAGCGATGACAACCCAGCCCCCACTTTTCTCCCCCCAGTGAGAAGAGTTGTGGTGACATCTAAAGTACCTCTCCTAGGCCTTGAGCTAAATCTGTCTAAATGTTTTTTTCTCATGTTCTTTGCAGAGACTGGGTTCAGTGTCTGCACACACAGTCATGCATAAGCACATCCTCCAGCGATTCTCAAAAACAATTTCTCACCAGTAGGCATGGGAGAGAACTAAAACCTCTCCAAAGCCTAATCTTCCACAGCCAATTCAGAAATACTAGAAGATTGCATACATTAAATAGAAAAGTAACAACTTGGTAGTTTCTCTTATTCAGTGCTTGTTTAAAGAGCTGACAAACAAACCGTATCCAGGACTGTCACGTCCACATCCCGCTGATTGCCCTAGCTGGCTGGATTGATTCTCAATTGTGACTTAGCTCCTTATCCAATCTCTCCCTGACTCCATTCTCCCTACCTCTCCTCTCCTCTCAGATAATAGCAGGGGGTCTAATTGGACAGGTATGTCTCTTGTTTTCATCAGGTTGTGCTAGACGAGGACAAGAGAGGTTGGTGTGGAATCAGGGAACACCCTGCTGATTGTCCAGGCGCTGATTCTATCAGCCCCCATTAGGGAAGCCTGGAATTGCCAAGCCAAGGGAATAGAATTAACTTGTTGCAAGCATTTGCTTTAATTTCATGAAAACAAGAAAGCTTAAAAAAATAAAAAAGCACAGCGAGGAAAATGAGCTGTCCTCTTAGTGCTGATTTAATGGGCTTGGTCAGGCTGAGATTACGATCAAGTATGCAAGCGCTCTCTCATACACCGGACACGCTAGCATACATTTGCGCTGTAAACAAGGTAACATAGTAAATATGGACAAACACATTCTTTCCACAAGCATCGAACCCCTTTGGAGCGTTAGTACAATAAGCCGGGGCTGGACGGTCTGGGGTAAACCAGCCTCTCCTTCCCTTTGAGGTTACATGTAAAATCAGATTATTCTATCCCCTCCTTCCACTAATTAGCTGTCAGCCGTGGAAATGTGGAATAATTAACGAGCTCATCGAAATTCACGCTAACATTTGACACTGTAATGCTTCCTGTCAGGTTGCACTGGCTGTGTATCATGCTTCTGTATCATGCTTCAATTATACTTACGAAAGACCAAAAGGAAATTAATTAATGGAGGCATCTCAACAGCATTAATGCCCTGTATTAAATCACTTTTTTCATTCCTACATTGATATTTATGGGTATTGTTTAACCAGGCATCACAGGGATTGTATTCCCATGAGTCGATTTACGCATTTATTTACCACACAGTAGAACAATGACATCTCATTAGGTGTCAGTGTTCATTGTGTATGTTGGCCATGTTGCTTTTAAGAACTGATCACATCCGGCAAGACATAATGGGCACAGGTCAAGCATTTTACATGTTGGTTTTTCAGTTGTCAGGAAATGTCAGCCATTAGTTCCTTGATATATAATGAATGGTGTTGTATGGAAACGAGGACATTTGACCATATTTTGTTTCAGCTCTAGCTTGATTCTCCCTGCAGCCTAGTGCTGCGCTCTGCTGAGCCCTGATCTGCCGACGACCTTGTCACTCATTTGCTGTACTTTTCTCCTCACTTTTCCCCTCACTTAGTTTCAATTCTATTGCTTTTTCTATCAACTCATGCTCTGCCACCTCCACATTGTGCTCCACCTTTTTCCATTTATCCTGCCCCCATAGCTCAGCCCTCTCTGGCAGCCACTCACTGTCATTTTCTAATTTTTTTTGACCAGACTCGCCTCTATTCCTGTCCTGTCTCCATTTTTTTTCTGTCTATATCTTAATTTCTCTTCCTGCATATTTTTTTTTTCTCTTGCTCTCTGTGTCATCGCGTATGAGCAGGTGCTGAAGGCGAATTAAATGCTAACATTTTTGCAGTGCTCCCAGTGTGGGAGCCCCCTCCCGTGGGGTTTTAATCTGGTGTTAATATAGGCATCAGTCATCCTTACTGATTGATTATAAGTGGGAAAATAGGCCATTCATATCTGCGGACATTTAAACTGGACAATATCTCTGCGAGAGCTTTGACAGGCTGACTGCATTAGACAGTGTTCTTAAATGCCACATTGCTGTCCATTTTGTTTATTGCTGGGTGAAAGAGAGAACAAGGAACATGATATAATCAGAGAAATAATAGGTTTGTGTATCTTTCTGCCTTCTCTCTCTTTTATTCTCAACGTTGTTGGTTTTTCTCCCTCCGTTCTTCAGAGTCCATCCATCAGGGGATGGGGAGAAATAAAAACAGAATAAGCAGCCACTAATCAATCTGCCTCGCCTACAGGGACAGGTTTCTATTCACTGACTTACTTCTGCAGATGGGGGGGGGGAGCATTTTAATCTGTTAGCTGTGAATATGCCAACAGCAGCAGGCTCACGCACTCTCTAGGGGCTACAGAAAATAGGCATGGAATTACTATGAGTTTGGAGGTTATTGTGAATGATATGCAGAAATAAGGAAAGGTGCGTGTCAGTGTTTGCGCATATGTGTGGGTGCTATCGATTTTTTTACTGCACTGCCATCTTTGCTTTGTCATATGATGTTGTTGAATGAGCTGAGCTGAGGGTGAAGCTAAATGCAGTCGAAGGAAACAATATCCCTACTGCGCAGAGTCTGATTCATATTTGACTCACACTCACATACACATATGGAGTGAATGGTATATTTATATATCTAATACGTAAGAGAAGGAGTCTGAGTTTGATAAAGAAAACAACCGTGTCGAGAACCCCAGGTGACACACTCAAACTAACAGCGGTGAATCATCCCTGTTACATTTACTATGTCAGATATGGCTATATTAAGAGTTACTTGCATGACGACAAAGTCTGATTATTATTGAGTCTGCACACAATAGGCATTGCTGAAGATGATAAATGATAAACAATTGATTTGTTTTGTTATGTTTCAAGTGACAATAGCAATTAAAATGCATAAGATCCTCCCCAACCTTAAAAAATAGGCAGTAGCAGCACCCTCATCTTTATTAGCTGTGTCCCATTTTCATACTGCAATATCTACTAATTACATACAATATGTGGTATATACTGTTTCACAATATACCGTTTTTGCAGTTAATATCAATAAATCTGTGTATTTTATCCATTTGTATCAACAGGAAATAATGCAATACATCTACTCCTGCAACTTCCATAAAGTTAGGAAACTAGCAAGAGACGCATTAAAACAGTCAAAATCGAAGCAGCAGAGGCCTGGATAGCTTGACTTTATAGGTCATAGTATGGTTCAAGCACCAAAAACACAGGATCCTACATTACCCATAATTCAACTCTGTAGCATCTTTGATTAGACTTTCCCAGCCTAGGAAATTCCTACGTCTTTTAAATTCCATGTCCGAGTTTGTATTGCAGACTTTCTGTTATAAATGTAGTTCTTTTCTCAGACTTTAAAGAGCTCCTTCCAGAGTCACAGAACAAATGATACAACCATTTTCACTGGCTGAGTAGAGTAGAGACAATTAAACTGAGCTCCATGTGTAAAATTGCTGGAGTACCCATTTAATACTTTCTGTTTTGTCCTGTTTTCCAAGATCTTCCTCAAGCTGTCTCACCACCATCCGCAACTGTTGTAATGCTTAGCGGCTGTGAGTAGCTCCACCATGTCCTTTGATCGTTGTATTGTGGGACGTCACTATACATCAGCAGCACATCAAAATGACTGTTGACGGTGCAAACACTACTTCAAACTATAGTATGGAATGTGGACACAGCTATTATTTTTGGTCACACACTAATGACACAGACACTCCCATGAATGGCGTATCCTTGAATACACGAAAAATTCTTTGTTCGAATGTTTCACTGATGACGTGTGCTGTTCATCACGATGCTGTGGCTCCTCTGTGATCAGCTGGTAGGCTGTCTAGGAGTCACTCTCTAATTATCCCTATTCCATTGTTGCCCAGGGCGACCTATTCACACGGTGGGCGGTAATTATACAGGTGTGTTAATGGCCTGACTGGGACGGAGGGAGGTCTTTTTTCGCTGTGTGTTGCCTGTCACCGTCTCGAAATGTGTGATATGAGGTCAAGTCTCCATACAGGTATCTCTGTGGTTATATGAGTTTCTTCAGCACATTATGGCTCCTGAATGTGTTAAGGCTATTATTCAGTCTGAATACGCTGCTGTGTTGTCTGGAATAAAAAGATTCACCTGAGCCTGAACACTACCTGGTTTAGTACTTACTCCTGCGTACTGGCTCACTTTTTAAGTTCTGTTGCCTTCGTGCTGCCCTCCTAAGATGCTCTATCAACCCTCTTTATTCAAGGTCATTCTTTTTCATCCGCTTCTTCCTCCTCTCCATCTTAATCTTCTTCCCTGCAGTAAAATCTAAAAAAGAAAGAAAAAACAGCGAGATTTTTGTCTCTCAAAACTTGCAACAGCCTGCCGTTTCTGCACCACATCTCATTGGTTCATATTCTCTCGCTCTCAATGCCAGCCAACAGTTGCCATGGAGACGGCGAGGTGCTTGGGGGAGTGTGATTGCAGATGTTAGAAGAAGTAAACACACAGACTCAGACAAAGACAAGAATGAAAAAACTAATAAAGGGGTGTATCCATTAGATTAGCATGTGAGAACAATAAAACGCACAATGTTTGTACGTCGAGAAATTTGTCACAAACACTGACATAATTGCAGCAGTTGGGACATTTTAATAAATATTACCTACCAGCCAATTATGTTTGCGCTTTTTCAGAACCTCGCTTTGTCATTATCCTGTCTCAGAATGCATTAGTAGTAGGTCGTTTTATGTGTCTTTGTTTTTCAGGGCATATTCTGTGTTCGACTGTGTCCACACTTTTGTGAACATCACTTCCACTCTGATATGAAGATCTATTCTCATTTGTTAGCCTTTAACTATTCATGACATTCAGACGTGGGGTGTAAATGTCGGTATTAATATGTTCTGTCCCGCTGCCAAGTTGAGCTCAGTGATTGACATCTCAGAGACTTTCCTCACAAACTAGCTGTGTTATTGGCTCTCTCTGTCTCTCTCCGTCAGGGCTTCCTAAGTCGGCGGCTGAAGGGCTCAATAAAACGCACCAAGAGTCAACCCAAACTTGACCGCAACTCCAGCTTCCGACACATTCTTCCCGGCTTCAGGAGCGTTGACAATGACAGGTAGGTGTTTGTTGAGGTGATGCTGTTGTGTTATTTGTGTATGCTGGTTTTGTCCATATGTCTGTTCTATTCTGGTGCCTTTCTCTGCCTGATGGCTGGTTATTCAGGTCGCTGTTGACATTTTCGTGTAGTGTTGTCAGTGTATCGTGAAAACCAGTGAATCCTGACTCTCCAATCTGTCACTTCTAATATGTCTCGCTTCTTCTCACTGTAATACATGACGAATCTCCCATCCTCTGTTGTGTCATTCCATAGCTTGTTTTTAGTTTAGTTTTTTTTGTAGAGTTGTGGCATTCAGGGATACCTACAATGAAACCCTTTGAACCGCAGAAGAACATTTTATTGATAAGAAAATGACAAACTTCAATGTACCGTTGATAAGTTACATAGCTTGACAATGTACTCAAAACCAATCACATCACAGAAAAAAAGCTGTTTCTAACCAATCACATGGCAGGCTTTGAGAAAC
The DNA here is from genome assembly GCA_036024295.1 of Nannoperca obscura. Taxonomy (NCBI): domain Eukaryota; kingdom Metazoa; phylum Chordata; class Actinopteri; order Centrarchiformes; family Percichthyidae; genus Nannoperca; species Nannoperca obscura. The sequence goes on from JAVQJL010070158.1 coordinate 26,762, forward strand.
AGTCTTAGTGGCGTTGGTTGAGCTAAATAAACATGGTATTGTTTTGGTATCAAAGTCAGTTACAAGAGACCAGCACACCCACTGAGAAAACCTTTTCGTGTTGGCTCAGAAAGCACCAACACAACAGACACAACAATCTTAAATGCAACAGAGTTGTTGTGGATTTAATAGAGACGGCCTAGTATTGCCACACAGTGGATGAGGAAGTACATCAAACAGATGGGGGATGTAAACTGTTAACAGAGTTGGAATCTTTTACCACAGAGACAGGAAACTGGAACGTTTATCACCTGAAGCATCACCATCTAATGCACCAACAAACAGTGAGGTTACTGTGTTTCCCCTTGTTGATGTTTTGATAGCAAAGGACACGGTGCCAATAGTTACTGTCGATGAGTCTAACTGACCCCCTATACAGTCGTATAAACCTCATCTGTGGCCGCAGAGTCTAAACTATGCAGATCTATGTTGAGTCTTCTGTCCACAGCACTACCCAAGTGATGTTTTGCTTCGTACTGTGATAATTGCCAGTTTCTGATAACTTCTTCTAATTTCCTCAGGAGTTCAGCCACTTGGCAAACATTTGCTCTCGCCTAACGATGTTAATTAGGATTCCAGACCAGGCTGTGTTGACCTGCAATCGCACTGCCCGCTCGCTCTGGATTTCTGATGGTCTTTCCAAGCATGCACGAGTAACGGCTGTAATTCCCAGCACCTATCTTTGTCGCGACTGGAAAAAAGCCAAGGTGTCCATCTGTGGAGTTTAATTAGTGGAGGTGCTTCTTTTGAAGAGATGTTCCACAGCTTTCAATTTCAAAACTTGGAGCCGAGTGGCTGCCACTCTCCGTACTTTTAATGAGGCATTAGCATCACTGTCCAACTATCACAAGGGAACGCTACCAATTGTTTAGTGCGTACATGGCGAACTGTTCCTCTGGTGCAGTCGGACAAAATGAGCTCATACGTCATCTTCTTTGTCCCGCTGTCTTTTCTCATTCTCATTTTTTTTATAGCGTCTGTCTTTCTAACCTCACTCCCTTCTATCCATTTCAAACTCATCACTCTCCAATTTCATCCTCCTAGCCTGCCCCCCTCCGTTCTCCATTTTTCAAACAGTAGTAAGGTTTCCTAACCTATCAGCATTTATGTGTTTCCCTCTGATAAAGCGCTCGGTGAAAAAGGCAAATATCGGACAAGAAATTGGAATGTGCAGGAGGTGTCTTATCTCCCCTGGTTTAACACCGAAACACACACAGTACATACACTTCACTTGCAAATGCAAACACTGACTCTTATGTAATGATAGGTCTCCATACACATATCCTCATGTAGGAGAAAAAAAGAGAGAAATGCCACTCTGTTGCTTTCACTCTTCTAGGAAGTTATATGGGCAAGGGTTTGACGTATTGGTGTGTGTGTGTGCATGCATGCTTTGGTGTGAAAAACAGGGTGAAAAGTATGAAAAACAAATGCAGAGTGAGTGTGCTGTGAGAGGAGTCAGCGACACTCCCTGTAGAAGAAGACAGGCTTGGGAACTGGCAAAAGAGGGAAGAGAGATGATGAGACGACGGAGAGATGGAGGGATGAGGGAGGGAATCCTATACCCTGAAAACTCCCTGGTGTGCAGATGTGCAGGCTTGAATGTGAGATGCAGGGTACCTTTAGTATTCACTGTACATCTCGAACATTGTACCACCACATTATACTCACCATATAATGTTGTACATTGTATGATAAGATAGTTATGTCATTTATATGGAGGTTGATTATTTTACTTACAGCAATCATAATATATCCTCCAATTACTAATCATTTGGTGAGAGCAAGCAGACACAGAGCACATACGCATACATTTTCTGTGTGTGTGTGTGTGTGTGTGTCAGCTGTGATGACATTGTTAGGCCTTGTAGCCTCAGGAGAGAGACCTGCAGATGAGGAGCAGCTGGACTTTTAAAATGAAATATTCATCTGTGTTAATCAGAGGCTGGACTCTCACTGAACACACTATCTTTCGCAAAGCAGAAACACATCAATTTGTGGGTGTACACACCGACACAATACACATACACACTCACACACACACACACAAACACACAAACAAACAAATCACTGGATTATTTTGCCTAAAGTAAAACCATAGATATATTTTATTACACCTAACACATCTTTAGAATTTAGTGTGGATATTTTTTTCAGGGTCTTCAGATGTACTGTATCCTCTGGAGACAGTGACAGGGTTCACAGTTTCCACTCTAGCTTTCAGTGTGGCGGTCGAGGTAATTATTAGGGCAACTGAATAGGAAATGTAGACTACAAAGACTTTTTGAGGCTTCGCTGATAGAACACAAGGTACTACAGTAATGAGGAAGCAATTCCAAAACTTTTAGGGAAGCAACGGAGTATATTTTGAATCTGTGGTATGTGGCACCACTACTAACCTTAACTATATAGGTGTAAATCGCAATAAATCATTAATGCTTTTTGTATATACACTGCTATATACTGTGTAGTTCAATACTGAACTGGCAAGGCAAACACTGAGAGAGAATTGCAATGACGCTTTGCAGTCATGAGAGATACATTTCATTGGCACTGAACAAATGTAGGTTATTGTGTTTGTTTAATTATAATGAAGTTTCTCCATGTGTCATGCTGGCATTGTTTTGTGCTCTGACCTGACGGTACTCCCGTATGTCTCTCGTTGCTCCCTGCTGCTTTGATCTGAGAGGTTGTCTGACCCGTACTCGCTTCTGCACCCTCATGTGATCTACACAGACCTCACCTTGACTCACTGATGTAGAAACACAGATGAATATCATAGTGGCTTTTAGTGCCTTGGTTGGACAGTGCAGTATATGGTGCGGTTTGATTACATCCTATTTTTCTTAATAGGAAATCCTTATTACAAGCACATGGAATATATTATTTTTACAATTTAAATTGTTTTGTTTTTTTAAATAGAAATTAATTCTGTTTTGTTTGTTCTGTTTCTGTATTATTCACACTTTTTTTTGTACATCATTCCATGTCACTATGTGAATGTAAATGTGTGTACATATATAATGCATATGTAATATATAATTATTTTCAGATTAGATTTTCATATGTAATGTCTCCTCTCTCTCTGCTGCTGCTTTCCTGCACTTGCATCATGCCAGATGTCGCCAGGCATTGTAATTTAGGGTCATTTATATTATTGTTAGGGTTAACCACCCCCACCCCCCTTACTATGTAATGGGAATATTTGACTAATTGTGATCGTGTGTTTGTGATTCTGGTTGTGTGTGTTACTGCAGCTCTCAGCACTGTGGGCACCAATGACTCATGCGTTTTTTTTATGGAAAGAACCAGCGGGAAGACTTCTGTTGCTGCCAATCACAGACTTCAGCTCTGAGCAGATTGATTACTTCCTGTTTCTGTCCCTTGCCACTGTTGTCTCAGACAATATTATCAGCATATGGTTCTATTATTTATGCATTGCACAGAATACTAAACTGTATGCTGAGCGATCTTATAGATGCATGCTGGGAGAGACTCCTGATCAAAATAAAGGGGTATAGAAAATGGATGGACACAATAAAATGTACAGATCTACAACTAAGACAAGACAAAGAAATAACACCAACATAAAGCACCGGGAAAGGTGATAAACAAGACTTGTTAGGACTTAATAGAGTGTCAGTGTGAACCACAGTTCACGTTATCTTGAACCAGGATTTAAAAATGCTGAGATCAGGATTCCAAACTACCACAGTTTTTGACTTTCCTCCCAGAAAATGACATGTAAACTTTTCTATTATTAGTCACATTCAAAGACAGACTCCATGTGCAATTCATGTGTAATTACAAATTCCTGCTTGGGACACCAAAACACCAACTCGTTCATTTCCAGAAACAATACTGAGGACATGATCTGTGTCTTTAATGGTAGCTACAGCTCTGGGACTATTCTTCTTTTAGATATGAAAACAGCAGGGACAAACACATCAGAAGTACCTACTGTACATGGCAAGGTGGACGCGCATTTTGCATGGCACTGTGAGATAATAGCAGCCGCCTCTTGTAAACATTTTGTTGTATTAAAAAAAGGGTTACACAATATATTTGCACTTAATCTCATTATTAGATTTAGGGTCAGCATTGATTTAGGGCTTGTGTGTCCCTGTCCTATTTTGCTTTGGATCGACAGGCATAATGTTACAATTTCAGTGGCCATATAAGGTAGTGAATCAGTGGCATCAGCATGTGTGTTGTAAGACGCTTTCGCCTGTAACTCTGAATGGCTGCCCGTAACAGGATTCAAGAGCCCTTGATATAAGGCCCCCCCTGTAATTTTTCATAAAGCTGCAGCAATGGGGTACCATGGTAATTGTTGCAGGTGGGGGTGTTGAAATCTGTACCGTGTGTGAGAAAGATGTGAAAAGAGCAGCATGGTGAGGGAGGGAGAGAGACATCCATCCATAAATCCAATAAAGTGATGACATTTAGAGTTATTAAATTCTGTAAACATTCCCCAGGTGGTCCAACTGTAATATCCAACCTTTTTCTATTGCTCCCTCCCTTCTTCCTCATCCCATCTCCCTCCACATCTCACTCACTCACTTACTGACATTTACTTTGTTCTTCCAACATGCCAACCTCTATTAATCCTTCATATTACAAGCCCCCGCCTCTTTTCCCGTTTGACTTTTCCCCCTTGCGTTTACTTCCTCTCTTGTCTCTCTGGCCCATGTCTGCCTTGCTATCATTTGTCACTCTGGTCCTCTTATCTGCTCCGCTCATGCTAATAGTTGTGTTTGGAGCTGTTGTTTGGCACTGCAGCTCACTGGCGGATTTCTGCTAGATTAAACCCAGTCCAGCGCCCACAGACTCGTCCCCAGATCCTCTTCTCTCCCCTCTCTGCACCGCTCTTCTTCATTTCGTGCCGCTGCTCCAACATTCTCCTCCTCCTCTCTCCTCTTGGTCATATTTATCATAATTTGCTTACTCCCAAGTCCCAACCCTGTTATCTCTCCTCATTTCGGAGGGGAAAAGTCTCCTTTACCTTCATCCTCCTTGTCATTCCATCAATCCCACTCCCCTGATGCTGAAGGTCACATGCGTGTTGATCACACGTGCCCATAAACACCTACAACATATTTCAGTTAGATAATTGATCCATTGTGTTATCAATTCATTCTGGCATCATTCAATTCATTCATCCACTTATTCATTCACTACATGATCCTGTCAAATGTTGATTCAGTGTTCTATTGGTGATGATTTCTAGGACAATGTGCGCACACACAGTAAGGATGTGGGCCTGGACACTGTCCAGGGAAGTAATGCACTTAGTAGTGATACCAATCAAAAGCCCAGTTACAGATTTGTTTGCCAATCTGAAGAAAAACAACAGCAGTGCTTTCGTTATGCTCATTGCAGCAGTATAATTAGGCAGAGGAAGGGTGCATCTTTCTCCTTCTTCTCTCTCTGGCATCCTTCCCTTCTCGCCATCTCATTTGCAATGCATCAGCATGATTTGCTGTAGATGAAACCGAGCTCTCAGGGTAATAATGTACTGTACAGAGCAGGTTTCACCTACCAATGTGCATTATTAAGCCTTATCCCATACAGACTAGGATGGATTCGATGAACCCATCAATAGCATCTTGAAATTCAATTCAATTCAATTCAATTTTATTTATATAGCGCCATATCATAACAAAGTTATCTCAGGGCACTCAATCACATGGAGCCGGTCTAGACCAACTTCCACACACACAAAGACCCAACGTTCCCACCATGAGCAAGCACTAGGCGACAACGGCAAGGAAAAACTCCCTTTTAACAGGTAGAAACCTCGAGCAGAACCAGGCTCTAG